>JAYJMB010002674.1:0-15005 GCA_036873735.1 Pouteria campechiana
TGGGATCGACCCTTGCATAAGCATACTAGACTATACATCGACCGTGCACTTGCGAGGTATTAAATTTGAGCCATCAGTAGCCCATGGAAAAGAAACTAGAAGAATAGGAAAGTGAAACCTGTTAGTGTTTGCACCACTTTAATTGATGGGGACCTATCACGAGCATCGCCTAGCCCACCTCGTCAGGGAATCTTCACGAGGTCGATGGCTAGATCTATGGTGCCTCCCCCAATATTTCATTCTCTATCAGAAGAAGTTAGAAGAGAATATCAAGTGTCTACATCTGCCCGCTAATTAATGCACAGACATCAATTTGTCCTGACAGTCACGTCTTACATGGCTGAGGGAAATATAACTCCCACTCCCATAGAAGAGATAATGCGACAATTGGAACTGCTTGAGGTTGAAAATAAACAGTTAAGAGAGGCATATGCACAACAGAATATCGGCTAAACCTCCAATCCTAGCTAACCATCCAATGTTGCACATCCTCTCAACCTTCAATCCATGGGAATAGTTATGCCACCGAGGCCATTCGTTTTTAACTAGCCAGGAGGGGATTCCATATGACCGGATGCCTCAACCCTCACCTCTCAAGTTACTTCACCTCGGCAACTGCATAATATCAATGTTCGTGCATAGCCATTTGGTGTGAATGCTCCACCACAACCATTCGGTACAAATGTGCATGAATAGCCATATCAGATGAACCTGGATCCCATGGCATACTTTAATAAGATGATAAATGGCTAGATGGCCCGACGACAAATAAACCTGCCTTCTCAAGTGCCAAACATTTATCATCGGCCGCACCCGCTGGAGATCGAGAACAAACCATTCCCACCAGGCTTCCAGATGATAGACTTTCATATATTTGATGGAATGGATGATCCCAACATCATCTTACCCTCTTCAATCTCAAGATGGGAAACTATGTCGTCAATCACAATCTTTGCTTGAGATTATTTGACTCATCACTCAAGGGACTAATATTCCAATGGTATTTGACATTTCCAGCAAGGTCAGTCAAGACCCACAATGACATGCAGAACCTATTTTTGGCAAGGTTCTTTGTGACTAAAAAAGATGTGACATTAGCTAACCTCTCCCTTATGAGATAAAGGGATGACGAACCAGTACAGAAATTCATCTCTCGTTGGCAGAAAAAAGCTAGCAAATGTGAGACAACCTTAACAAATGAGCAAAGTGTTCATCTATGTCGCAATGGCATTAAGTTTTACCTCGCAATCCTGGTGAATAAATAGATTGCCACTTTTTGAGAGTTGGCCAATAAGGCAAGTCGAAAGGAAAGCCTCCTTTCTTTCTCTGGAAAAAGGAAAGCCCAAGATGAAAAGCAAAAAGAAAATATTTTTTGGTACAAAAATAAAGAAAAAGTAGAAAAAGAAAAAAAGCAATTCAATCTACGTGTAAAAGTGGAATTATCGATAGAAAAAGAAAAAAAAATAAAACATGTTGAGAAATCAAGTGTTGTGAGAAAAAGATGCTAAAATTGCATTCTCATATATAGAAGAAGTTTACAAATGAGTTAAAGCAGTTAAAATAGACTCCTTTAGAAGGCTGAACTACTCCTTTGTTCTCTTTAAGGCTTGAGCAGCTTCCGGGCTCACAATTGGAGATGACTTCAACTCTTTTAAAGTCTCCTCAGTTGCCGTCACTTCTTATTGGGAAGCAACCACTTCTTCCTTCAAGTGTCTAATGATCTCTAAACCTTCAACTTCATCTTTCTCCTTGGAAGCAACGAGAGATTCTTGAAAGGATAAATGAAGGCTCAACTAGTAAAACTCCCACTGGAGGACTTCAAGGCTATCTCTGTTTACTCAAACATCTTCTCTCAAAGAGGTCAACTCTGCTTGAAGAGAGGAAAGATGATCCGAAGCCATGCTAGTGACTGACGATTTCTCACCGATCTTAACCCATAAATCTTCAAGTTCAACTTCCTTGGCAACAATTGCTTCAGCAGGAAGTCTCGAGATAGCATCTAATTCAGCCTATTCCCACGCTTGCTGAAAAGACTCGAGTTGCTTGAAGATGGCTGACAAATAGGAGATGTCACAGCCTAGCCTTTCTATACCTTTAGCATAGAACAAAAAACGATCTTTGAAACTTGCGATTGCATTGGGCGAACAGGCTCTCTGTAGTATTCTAGCAAAATATGAGCAAAAAGATTAGACTTCATCTTCTAAGTTCTCCTATCGAACCTTGTTTTGCTCCTTTATTGCCTTGATGCGAGCAAAAGACAGCATTTGATAAAAAATCTCATTGAGCAAAGCATGAAAACGTGATGCTCTAGGTATCTCCCTATGTGATTCATAAGCACTTTCATCAATCTGCTACAACACCTCAGGAGCAAAGGGCAAGGCTTCACTTGAGGCATGTTCATCCTCAAGATCAGGAGTAACTTTGTTTGCATCTCCTTCAAGAACAACTACAGAAGTAGCACCCTCAGATGGGATCTCTGCCGAAGTAACCTCCTCTTCAATTGAAGGTCTTACCAAATGAAGAAGGTGTGGAGATAATGGAGAAATAGGAGAAGGAATGTTACCAAGCTGACGAATGACCTCATACAAATTGAAGAGATCAGACGATTCCCTCTTATCTCCTACTAATGCATCAATAGCGTCTGATTGATTGGAATGCATCTCCATGAGAATACCTTCAACAGCAACAGCTTCGATACCTTCCCCACTAGATGCCCTAACACCTTCCACCAATTGCTCTGATGCCTCAACGGGTCTAGAAGATGACAGGACAGAAGGGGTTGTCTCACAAGGAAGCATGCTCTCAAGAAGAGGTTTAGGCATTTTTTGACTTACATTAGCCTTCTTCCTTTGATCTGTGGTCGAGCTCTTGGAAGCAATGGTTCTCTTTTGTAAGACAGGAACCTCTTCACTAGCTATTGCCTTCTCAATCCTTTTGATGGCTGGAACAAGAACTTCGTTGTTAGCTACCACCTTCTTGCTCCTCTTGATAGCTGAAGCAGGAATCTCTTCATTAACTGCCATCTTTTTGCTCTTCTTGATGACTAGAGCAGGAACCTCTTTACTCATTGCTGCTTTTGTACTCTTCTTGAAAGCCAGAACTGAAGGAGCTGCTTCTCGGCACAAAATCACACTTTTGGTCACTCTTAGAGGAGGAGGCTCAAACAATCCTTGGCTAATCTTTTCCTTCTCATCCTAACTTCTAGCAGCACTACTAGATTCAGTTCCTTTCTTTTGATATAAGGTTGTTCTTAGAAGAACTGAAGCCTAAGGAGCCTTATCACAGAATCATACTAGAGTACAATTCGCCAAGTACCATTCCAATCTTGCCTCTGCATCAGCTTCTGCTTTGGTCATTTCCTCCCTTAAAAGAGCACGTTGATCAGTACAATTTGCTTAGCATAATTTGGAGTGACATAAGAAGCTGGCTTAGGATTTATCAGCTCCATCCTGATATTTTCACCTACGATGTATATCTGCTCACCATAACCCTACCACCCAATGTGACTGCGATCGGTGTGATGAATATTTTGATGAGGACGATGTTCATCTAATCATAAACTCGTTGTGGAAAAGTGGATGGCCTCTCAAAATCCATTGCCCGTTGTGCCCCCAAGAAGACATTCTCGGGCATGTTAAGTACGAAAGAGGATGTCAATGGATGGTAAGCAAACATACCACAATTAGGAGGCATTGCCCTACTAATTTTACCCTGATTGGTGCTACACCACCAAGCATAGTCCTTGGTCACATGGACTCTTCGGGCTAGACTAGGCTAGGAAATGTTGTAATCTCAAAACGTAGAGGTAAAATGGAACAACAGTGGATATCACCAAGCTGGAACTACTCCTGTTATACACTCTTCTCGCGATATAATCCTGATGTGACCTAGCATTTCTTGGTCATAACCGAACTGATTAACAAAACAATTTAGAAAATATGGTTCAACTCAAAACCTGGAGCCTTCCCGAAAAGGAAGCAAGCAAGCTTGTAAAGAAATGATGAAATCATTAATCTTGTCAAAGGTTTCATCTTTGCCTTTCACCTCAAATCCCAAAGGATTGTTGACCGAAGCAAGTGAAAATATCTCCTTAGAAAATGTGTGTAGTTTCACTAACTGATCTGTCACTTCATCAAATCATATCTTCTTGAAAATGGCAGTCAAAAACTTCCCCAGTAATAAACCTTCACCAGCAATTGAATTGGCAAGTCAACTCTATAAATCCAAGAGAAATAAAGTCCTAAACAAGCTATAAAGAAATAGACTGGGAAGTAAGTAGTGCACGTGACTGGCCCAGAATGATGTAAGACCATATCACTCAGCCTGTGATAGATGTTGCACAATACGCAAGGAGCCATGGAGAATCTCTTACCTTTGGCAAGCTGAAGAGCCGGCATTAAGCATAAGGGGTTGATACAATGATCATGTGGTGATAAAGGACAGATAATAACAGAAAGCCACAACATAAGAAATAAGACTAATTCCTCCTCTAGGGGGATATTGCTCAAAAGAGCTTCATCAGCCCAAATATTCCATTCGGCCCAATCTTCAAATGCTGGCATCTTACATCTTAAGGCATTAGGATTGGAAATTCTTTCAAACAATTGTGCCTAGCCTATCCAGGAAAGCTTAGTACCAGACCGTCTTAACTTACTCATTATATTCAAGATGCAATAACCTAAGCTGTCTTCTCTAGAATCCTCATTCAGCAGAAGGTACAAATCAAAAGGTTCCCCGATGATGGGCAACCCACAAGCAATATTGAGGTCCCACACCGTGATACTCATCTCTCCATAAGGGAAATGGAAGGAATTGATCGTCAAAGACTAGACCTGAATGAAGCCGCACATGGCTTCCATGTGCCAGTGGAATGGACCGTGAGTGCAAAGAATCATGTCATAAATGCTAGTCTGACAGAGGATGCTTTTGTGCATTATTGCTATATGCTCTGCACAAGGTTTAAAGAAATTATTCTTTGGTAAACCACCCTTGAATCAACCTCTTTCACCGTCAGTAACAAACTTATAACCCTCAAGAATTATTGCTCTCTAGTGAGGGGTCTCCATAGAGTATTCATGAGGATCCAACATCTCTTTGATAGGAGACAGAAGATATCTATCAAAGTGGTCTTTCTCATCATAGTGCACAAAAGCATTGGCAGATAGGTAAGTGCTCTCAACATCTTTCCTATGCATAAAGCAAGTTTGAGGGCGGAGAGTGAAAGGGCTTTCTTTACTCTTTATATTTATCATAGAAAAGTGATATATCGGAGAATGACCTGGGAGGTCACTATCAAAACCAGGAAATTTTTACTTTGGGAGCTCTGTGTTCAGCCAAACAAAGAAACTCTTGTCTATCTCTTTAACCTAATAATAACGGATAGCACTTTGAAGATGAGAGTCACCACTTTTCTTCTGCTGCTTCCATTTCTGCTGTGATTGGCATTGCAATGCTATAGGAATTTTTCCTTGGCATTGAGCTACAACATGAACTTTCCCTTGGCATGGTGGTGCAATAAGAACTTCCTCTTAGCATTGTGACATAATAGGAACCTCATCTTGGTGTTATAGTGCAAGAAAAATTTTCCCTTGGCACTAGGCTGCAACATGAACTACCCCTTCACACTGTGATGGGACAAGGATCTCTCCTTCTTTTGATTCATCTTTTGATATTCTTATATCTTGCTCGAGAGTAACATTAGATAAAAGAATCGCCTCAACAATGGAGGATTTGAGATGGAACTATCTGCTATAGAGTGTGTCGATATTGCTTTGTCTTCTAAAAGATCATTTACATTATGCTCTCTTGCGGAAACTGCATCAATATTGTAAGGGATGTAGATCGACTTGTCCACTCTAACAGGAGAATCATCAAAGTCCATACAATCAATCAAGCCAACAATGGATGGAGAAGCCACGCTATTATTGGAACCCATACTTGTCAAGTAAACCACCAAATAGATCAATGAAGTGGTTTAAGAGAAATAAATTAACAAGTTGCAAAATGAAAAAAAAGCATGTTATACACAAAAAGAGCAAAGAAATTCAAATGCAACAAAATCCATGATTTTTGGGCTCTCTATAGTAAAATCCACATATTAGGCATTTTTCTAACAAAATCTATGAATTCTGAGAAATTTTCAAAATTACAAAATAGAAAGATAATGCCATAGAAACTTTTTATCACGTTACAAGTGACTGGACCGTCTAATTTAAGGAATTGGAATTTTAGACTAAATTCCAAATGCTTAAAATTATTAAAGGCTACTTTAAAGCATAATGCTCATGATGTATATTTGGCCCATTAAAAATGGCAAAACTATCAAGTGTCGACATTAGGCTACATCAATCAAATTTGTTAAACTAAACTGCTCACCAAAAATCACATTCGAGCTCATTTAACTAAGCTCCTACATCGCTAGGCTTGAGAGGTTTGAGCCTGAACATCGTTGGGCTTCTCACCGAAGCCCTTCAAGGGGGTTGGGTCATGTGTACAAGCCCACTAGGGAGTTGGGCCAATTCATTTCAAAGCTTGCCAGGTGTGCGCTTGAGTAACGTGTTCTCAAGCTCGCAAAACAATAGTGCCCGAACCTCCTCCTCTTAGACCCATCAGGCATACATCTGCCTACCTACATTCATGTGCAACCGAACTCGCTTTCTTTCCCAAGCCTAATAGAAGGGTTTTCATGGCAAGGTTTCAGAAACTGTCTAGGTGTGTGCTTCCTAGCGAGAAATTCAAGAGATCATGGAGCCCTGAGTTCTGAGTCACGACGAAGTGTGAGTCTTTGACACATGAAAGGATACCATCAGGGAAATTATTTTCATGGTCTCCAAATGGAATGCTAATGTGGCTCTTGAGATCTTCTAACCTAGAATCCTACAAGACTATAACAAAAGTCAGAGAATGCCGAGAGTATTCCCGGCGTGAACACTCTGATACTCAAGTCAGTAAACTAGACTCTTTAGGGAAAGATGAGATGGTAGCCGAATTTCTCCTAGGAAAGGAATCCGGAAAGATACGAATCTTAAGTCTGGATTCTATGGGTTTGGCAAAGATCCCCATATAGCCAAAACCTAACGTGGCATGGTCCTGCTGAATAATCAAGTATCTGTGTTAGAGTTCCCTAACACCAGCCCCCTTCAAGGGGACATAAATAACGTTGGAGGCTTTCATATTTCTGCGTGCTACCTTGTTTGCGCTCTCCCTTAAGTCTGTATGCATCTTTCAACGTGTTTCTACCTATTCGGATCCGTGATTCCAAGGACCGGTTCTACTGGGTAAAATGCTCCAGAAGGTTCGCTAAACTTCAGACCAGTTCCACTGGTCATTAACTTGTGGAGCGAAGGGCTCTTTTTGGCGCACTTTTAACTTTTCTGAGATCCATCAGCAGTCATTTCATGGCAGATTTTTCGGAATGTCCATGACACCTTTTCGTCTCTAGTTGCCATGTGTATAAGATTTAAATGTGGAGGGATGGTATGGCAGCTCTGGTTTTTGGTTTTTGTGAGGTTCTAGGATGGCGTAGCCAGTTCGTGTGGAACCCTAAGTGGTTTAAAGATCCTTCATAAGCAGCCATCGCAAGGGCGGAACGATCGTTTCGTCCTCTTCCCACTCATCTTCTCCTTCAACCCTTTCTTGCCTTATGCGCACTCCTTTCTTTCGAACCCATTTTCTAATCTTACTTCCTTCTTCAAATGGCGAAGAGAGATCTCATCCCCGTTTATCCGATAATATAATAGCAGCTTTCCATAGCTACTCATTGCCTAAGGGGATGAGTTGGGTTTTTTCGAATTCTTCGGACCTTCCATGGTATCGATGGGAAGGCCTAGTTCCCGTTTCTCTAGGATCCCTTAGGGCAGGCTTTCGTCTGGATCAGGGAAACTTCATTGCTTCTCTTCTTTGCAGTTATAATCTATCTCCAACGCAGCTGGTTCCCAATAGTTGGTGCTATGTGGTATCTTTATCTCGATGGGTTCATAGCCTTAAGGAGTTTCTGATTTTTACTTCTGCCATGTTTGGCACAATTTTTACCTTAAGTAAGGCTCCCCATTCCTCTTATTATTTCTACCTTATCTCTCACCCTCCTTGGCAGAAATTGTTTTATAGAATCTTGGATCTGGATGACAATTGGAAAAGTCACTAGGCCTGGGTTAAGGTTACTGGGGTTTTTCCTTTCCCTTCAGTATTCAACCCAAGCCCTATTCGTACTTCTTCCTTATCTTCCTCATGCCTGGAAATGTACTACCTTTATCTTCTTAGATATAGGCTTATGTCGACCGGTGTGTTGGCAGTAGGTGTGGTTACCTCTACGGAGCATTATCGCCAAGTGGACTATCCTTGTAGCTTTCTGAGTTAGAAAATTGTGGTTCCTGACCCTCTTCCCTAATGATGTTCTCTTCTTGACCTTTTTCCTTCCCTGAGGTCTGTCATTGAGCAAGGATATGACCTTCTTTGTCACATATCATTAGACCCCCAGTAGGCGGGCGGGCGGGCGGGCGGGGAGTCCTCCACGACCTTCGAGGCATCCTAGGGTTAAGGTTTTTACTAGGAGGCGGGTGCCTCCTAGTCCTTCTTCTGGTCCTCCTGCTTCAGATCAGATTCGGCCTCTCACTTAAAGCCCCTGAACATAGTTCGCTCCCCTAGTGGGGGGGCCTTTTCACATTTTTTCCGAAGAGAGCTCCCCTTCTTCCCTTTCATCTTCTTGTTCTTCTGAGGGTCCTAATCATGCTAATGAAATGGAGCATCCCTTGTCTCTTCACCCTAGATTGACTTTTGGGGAGACTCTAGCTTAAGGGGGAGATTTGGACAGGCTTCTAGGTGGAAAAGTCTATCCTTCTGGCAGTTCTCAGTCTGCACCACCTCCGGAAGTAGTGGTGCAATCTTCCGTTGCCCCTCTTCTCCTCATCCAACAGAGGTGGCTCCTGCTGAAGAAATTCCAGGGCAAGCAGCCTAGGCTAAGGTTTCAGAGGTCCTGGGGGAGCTGGAAACGGATGAGGTTCCGATTTTGGATACTCAAGAGCAAGGAGCCAAGGTAGCTCCTCTTCCAGAAACATTGCGGCAGCGGGAAGCTAAGGTAGCTTAAGTTCCGGAGGCATTGGGGCAGTAGGGGGCAGAGGCAGCTCCGGTTCTGAAGGCATCAAGGTTGAGGGCTCCTGTGGTTTCTCGATCCCCATTCCTCTCTAGTAAGTTTTTTTTTTTTTGACCCCTTCCTCTCTTCTTTTTGACCTTGTGTAGGTTTATTTTCCTTTGATCAATTAGCTCATGCTATGAAGTGCTCACACACGGGCTCTAGCTTAGCTCCGCCCGCTCAATGGTTTCATGGTGAGGCTTCCAGCTTAAGCGGTCCCATCACCTTCCCTAGATCCCAACTTCTCAGGAGGTTGCTACTTCTGTCAGTCAAAGTTCTCTTCGGCCTTCGACTCCTATTAGCGTGGCTCAGAGGGTGGCCAAACTGATTACTTCTCTTTTGGAGAATCCTTGGTTGGCCACTACCTTTGTCACCAAGCTTGCCTGGCGTCAGGAGTACAGAATATTGAAGGGCCACCGAGATCGCATAGCTACGAATTTGTAGCTATGCTAGCAGAGTTGGAGGAAGATAAGAGTCATTTCCAGGAGTTGGATGAGACTGCTTCAGCTTTGAGGGCGAGGGAAGACGTTTTGGTAGTGGAGTGCGCGGGGGTGAAGTCAAGACTATGGCAAGTGGAGGTTGCCTTTTCGTAGGTGTAGGTCGACCACGATCATGTTGTCTCCGTCGTGCAATCCAAAATGGAACATTTGGTCCGATTAGAGTCTGAGTCCGTGGACCGAGAGAAGAAGTTGCAGTGGAAGGCTACCACTCTAAAGGGTAGGGAGGTGGCTTTACAGCGAGAGGCTGCCTTATTGAGGGAAGTGCTTGCTGCTGCGATTTCTTAGGCTCATCGATAGTGGTTGGAGGAGCTGGTTGAGGAGCTCGAGTATCAGGAGATGCTTCTTAAGCATGTGGTCAACTGTTGCAAATAGTCCTTTTACTCTTGTAAGAAGAAAGGAGCTCAGAAATTCCTCGATATAGACATATATGATATTTTATAGGATGGGGATGATTTGTAACCGTTGACCATTTGGCAGAATTTTATAACACTTTTTTCTTTTTGTCTTTCTATCTCTGTTAAAATGATTGCTTTGAAAGAATTCATGGTCATGTGGATTCCATATTCTTTGGCCTGGATGTGAGGGTCTTTAGAGATTCTTCCTTAGATTCCATTTAGCAGAGCCGGTTGGTGTCTCATCCGAATAACCGATTTTCATCTGACTTGTCAATCCATTTTTATCAAAAACATAGGCTTTGCTTTAGTAGAACCATTAGTTTCATTTTTATGGAGCCGGATAGCATTCACCCTTCGGTTGAACCTTTATTGAATACACTAACGTTCATTCTCTGAAATCCGTGCATGTGGTAACTTTCGTTACGGTTGGCCCTTTGGCTCCTTTCTATGGAATTCCTTTTTCTGTTTCTGCGGGATCAGATGATTATTTAAACCCCGGTTCCGTTCTGCGGGACCGGTGAGTGTAGGAACTTTTGCTAAGGCTTTGTTATTTGGTTCCGTTCTGTGGAACCCTTTCTCATCAGTTTCGTTTTTCCAGAACCGGTGAGCGCGACATCCTTTTTTAAGGTTGGCTCTTTGGTTCTATTCTGTGGAACCCTTTCTCATCAGTTTCGTTTCTGCGAGACCAGCGAGTGTGGGAACCTTTGCTAAGGCATTGTTCTTTGGTTCCATTCTGCAGAACCCTTTCTCATCGGTTCCATTTCTACGGGACCAGTGGGCACGACATTCTTTTCTAAGGTTGGCTCTTTGGTTCCATTTTGTGGATCCCTTTCTCATCGGTTCCATTTTTGTGGGATCGATGGGCACGGCAACCTTTTCTAAGGTTGCTCTTTGGTTTTATTCTGTGGAACTCTTTCTCATTGGTTCCATTTCTACGAGACCGGTGGGTGCGACGACCTTTTCTAAGGTTGGCTCTTTGGCTCCGTTCTGTGGAACCCTTTCTCGTCAGTTTCGTTTTTGCGAGACCAGTGAGCGCGACAACCTTTTCTAAGGTTGGCTCTTTGGTTCCGTTCTGCGGGACTGGTGAGTACAACAACCTTTTCTAAAGTTGGCTCTTTGGTTCCGTTTTGTGGAACCCTTTCTCATTGGTTCCATTTCTATGGGATCGGTGGGTGAGATAACCTTTTCTAAGGTTGAATCTTTGGTTCCTTCCTGTGGAACCTATTGTGCATTTTATACAGAGCATCTTTTGGAGTTTTGTAAAAGAAATCATTTATTGCTTAAAAATTCTTCATATAATAATGAAAATTGAACTTATTGAACGAAGACTACTGGTAGTACCTTCTTAGATGTTCGACATTCCACGTTTATGGATGTCTTTTCCGTTCAGCCTTTGGAGTCGATAGGCTCCATTTTCTAGGATTTCTTTAATCCCATAAGGTCCTTCCCAAGAGGGGGCGAGCTTTCCCCTAGTATAGGTGGGGTTGCTGACCGAGGCTTCTCTTAGGATCAGTTCTCCTTCCTTGAAATTTCTTGCTTTAATCCTTCGGTCATGGTACTGTTTGAATTGTGCTTGTTGCCTCGCCATCCTAGCTTGGGCGTTGATTCTTTTTTCTTCCAATAGGTCCAAACTTGTTTCTAGCACTTCCTTGTTAGTTTGGAGGTTGAAGTTTTTTATCTTGGCAAAAGGTATTTTGAGCTCCACAGGTATTATTGCTTCGGAACCGTATGCTAGCATGAACAATATCTTGCCCGTGGACCTTTTTGGCATTGTCCTTAAACCCCATAGTACTTTTGGTAACTCCTGATACCAACTAACTCCGAAGCCTTCTATCTTTTTTCTCATTCCTATTATGATGTTCTTATTTGTGGCCTCTGCTAGTCCGTTTGTCTGTGGATGTGCTATTGAGGAGAATTTTTGCTGGATTCCATGGGTACTGCAAAAAGATTTGAACGGTTCGCTTCCGAATTGGGTTCC
Organism: Pouteria campechiana; assembly: GCA_036873735.1. Lineage (NCBI taxonomy): Eukaryota > Viridiplantae > Streptophyta > Magnoliopsida > Ericales > Sapotaceae > Pouteria > Pouteria campechiana. The sequence continues at coordinate 12,001 of JAYJMB010002674.1, forward strand.
ATTGTCAATGATCAATATTACGGGGACCCCGAATCTACACATAATGTTGCCCATAAGGAAGTTTTTTGCTTATGCTGTGAAGATGGTCATGGTGGCTTTGGCTTCTGCCCACTTAGTGAAGTAATCCACAGTGACGAATATGTATTTCTTCCTTCTTACTACTGGTGGGAAGGGGCCAAGGATGTCTATTCCCCATTGGTAGAAAGGCTAGGGGCTACTGATGGTGGACAATTTAGTTGCCGGGAGACGGGAATAGTAGCATCTTTCTAGCAGTTTTCATATTTTTTAACATATTCTTTTGAGTCTACTGTCATAGTTGGCCAATAATATCCATACCTTATTGTCTTGAAAATTAGGGTCTTTGTGCCTATGTAATTTGAGCATTCTCCCTCATGTATTAACTTTAGGATTTTTCATCCTTGTTCCATGGGGACACACCAAAGGTACGGGTGTGAGTGTCCTCTCTTGTATAATTTATTGTCCAAATATATGAATTTGGCTGTGAAGCGCACCAACTTTTTTGCTTCTAGCGAATCCACCAGTTTTAATCCTCTTTTTAGGCACGCATGGATGGGGTCCATCCAGGACAACTCTGACTTTTCTACTGCCATTTCTCCGACCTCGGGGATACTTGGTGTTGCGAGGTGTTCGATCAATATGGTTCTTTGAGGGTAGAAAAAGGGTGCTATGACTAGTTTTGATAGTATGTCAACGTGCTCGTTTCTTTCCCTTGGTACTTGGAGGACTTTCTTATCGTGGATCTGTCCCATTATAATTTTGACTGTAGAGAGGTATTGCTTCATCAGTAGTTCCTTAGCATCGTATTCCCCAAAGAGCTGCTTCAAGACCAACTGAGAGTCGTTGTAGATGGTCAACTGATGAATTTTGAGCCTTTGGGCTAGCCTGAGTCCTGCTAATAGAGCTTCGTATTCGGCTCCATTGTTGGTGATGGAGAAGTTGAACCATATTGCATACTTGACTCAATTTTCTTATGGGCTTTGGAGTACGAGCCCTGCCCCAACAACTTCTTTGGAAGGGGGGCCATCTGCGTATAGCCTCCATTCCGGATCCATGGTCGAGTTACTATGTTCTAAGCCTAGTGAGGCCAACGCTTTCTGAGGAGGAAGCCTTGATTTTGGGTCCATAACTTCTGGGGTAGTGATTTCTGGCAGATTCAGAGCCATTTGTGGGATGATTTCTAGTTCCTCAGTCTTGTAGGTGCACTCGATGATGAAATCGACTAGGAGTTGTCCTATAATGACCATTCGGGGTAGGAACTTAATATAAAATTCGCTGAGCTCTATGAATCATTTGATCAAGCGGCCAAAGAGTTCCATCTTCTGAAGGAGCTGTTTGAGTGGTTGATCTATGCATACTCAAATCCGGTGTCCCTGGAAGTAGGGTCAAAGTCTTCTAGCCACAGTCACTAATGCATAAGCAATGTTCTCCATGGTGGGATATCTGACTTTTGTCCCTCGCAGGATCCTACTGACATAGTATATAGGTTTTTGCTACTAGTTCTTTTCTCTAAATAGGATGGCTACAATTGTCTCGGGTCCTGCTACAAGATAAAGAAAAAGGGTTTCTACCCTTTCGGGGGCACTTAGTAATGGGAGGGAGGCACGGTATACTTGGAGTTCTTTGAAGGCCTCCTGAGTTTCTGTGCTTATTTCTATCTTATTCAAATCTGCAGTTGCCTTTCTATGAAGAGCTTTGAAGAATGGGAGGCTTCTTTCAGTGAACCTCGAAAGGAACCTGTTGAGCATTGCTAATCTCTCAATCAATCGCTGGAACTCTTTCACGTTGTGGGGCATTGCCATATTTCGGATGGTTTGAATCTTCTCAGGACTTGCCTCATGCCTCTCCGGGATATTAAGAACCCCAACAGCTTTCCTGACGCTACCCCGAAGGCACACTTCTGAGGGTTTAGCTTCATCTTGTGGTCCCAAAGAGTTTTGAATGTTTCCTCTAAGAATTAAACATTATGGGATTTGATTTTACTTTTGACCGCCATGTCATTGATGTAAGCTTCTATATCTTGCCCAGTTGGTATCTAAATACACTATTTATCATTCTTTGGTAGGTTGCCCCTGCGTTCTTCAATCTGAATGGCATTACTTTATAGCAGAATATTCCAACATCCGTGATAAAGGCTATTTTCTCTTGGTCTAGCTAGTATATTCGGATCAGATGATATCCAGATAATGCGTACATAAAAGAGAGTTACTAATGGCCGGATGTGACGTCTACTAGCTGGTCAATGTTGGAAAGTGGGTAGCCATCTTTCTGGCAGGCTTTGTTTAATAATGTGAAATCTACGCACATGCACCACTTGTCGTTTGCTTTCTTCACCATTACCATATTAGCCAGCCACTTAGGGTAATGTACGGGTATGATGAATCCTGCTTTTAGAAGTTTATTTACTTCTATTACGATAGCTTTCCTCTTTTCTAGTGAGAGAAGTCGCTTCTTTTGCCGTGCTGGTTTGTAACTATCGTTGATTGTTAGCTTATTAGAGGTAATCGACGGGTCCGGTCCGGGCATGTCTGAGGGCTCCCATGCAAAGATGTTGGCATTCTTTCTTAGTAGGTCGACTAGCTCTTCTCATAGTGGTGATCTTAGGGCGGAGCCAATTTGGATTGTTTTGTCTTTGGATCCAATCATCAGCGGTACCGTAACCAAAGGCTCTATTGGCTCACTTTGAGTGACTTGTTATTTGTCCCTGTTTTTCATAGTGTCTATCTGCATGCTTTTTGACATTCCATTCTGCACTAAAATTTTATAACATTCCTGGGCAAATTTTCTGTCACTTTTGGCTATGTCAATCCCATTTCCCACGGGGAACTTGACGGCAAGATGGTAAGTGGATACGACTATTTTCATTTTATTGAGGCCCAGGTGCCCTAATATGGAGTTGTACAGTGATGAGATATCGACTACTAGGAAGTCCAGGTGGGTTGTGGTTTTCTCTGGATCATCTCCCATTATGAATGGGAGGTTGATGA
>JAYJMB010002675.1:0-51036 GCA_036873735.1 Pouteria campechiana
CATTCCAAAGGCGACCAATTTCGGTCACGTCGTTCCATTTATTTATTTCTTCCTCATTTTCTTGTCCCTGATAAACATCATTATATATATATAGAGAGAGAGAGAGAGGAATGCTATGTTGCCCTTAAGAGTGTAAATAGATTTAGACGCTCCACAATAACAGCTGCAAGATGAATTCAACTACGTTCTTCCCGTGAATAGCCTGAGGGGGTAAGACTCAAAACAAGCAAAGCAAGTATGTATGGAACTTCTCCCTTAAATCTTTGGTACACTATCCCCTGTTTGCAAGCCCGACATCTCCATTAATTGTAAGATTTTCTGTACCTCCACCTTCTCTCCATCACCTGCGAAGCCAAGATCAAGAATGCCAACCTACCTAATTTGTGAGAAAATACTCAAGACTTGCACGTCTCTTTGTGGTTAAATTTTTTGGATAAATTATGAACGTTAGAGTAATGCCTGTATCAAAATTAGAGAAAATAATAGGCATATATACTTAATTAATGAATAACCCATATATCTGTTTGGGAATTATACTATATACTATGTATTAAGGCTTGACTGGATGAGTGAAAATAGGAGAAAATTTCTTCATTTCCCTTTTTTTTTAACTTGACGACATATTAATGAAGTAACAAACTCATTTTTATATTTAAATTTTTTTTTAAGAAACCTAGCACTTATTTTAGTGTTATTTCCTGGTATTGGAATATTATATGTCCTCATCCTTTGAGTTAAAAGTTGTACTATTAAACTTATTCAAATAAATTGTTACAATATTTTGATTGTACAGAATGAAACTCCCAATTTAGGGATTGAGTTGAGGCCATCCAGTTTGTAAAATCCATGACCAAATTAAATCATAATCCATTTTCTGAAACTTCAATACAAATCAAATTAATTTATAAAACTTTGAATTAAATCTAGGTTGAAAATAGATCGATAGTATTGTAGCTATTATCACTTATTTATTATTTTATTTTGTAGCTAATATAAAAATATATTAATAATTACTTTCAGTAATTTATTTAATAAAAGTATATAAACATTTTTGTATGTTACTTCTTCAGTTGTTAATGTTATTCTAAGTAAAGAAATTTAGTTTAGATTTTTAGGTTATTTTGGTTAGAATATTTGGTTTGGAATTTATTCTAGTTAAGACAATTCAATTTGGATTTCAAGGTATTTATGTCAGGTTACCCTCAATGCAAACCAAAAAATATTACGGTGAAATATTTGCAAAATAATAGGTCTGAGCAAGTGAGAATTGCTTTCACGTTTTTATTATTTTTTTATTCTTTTTATTCTTTTTCCATGATAAAATTTTCACCACTTGTTCAATATCCCTCTAAGTTGTTTTCATTATAAGTCGCCAAATGCCCAAACCTATGCATGTGATGAGCTAACATAACTATCAATGTAGCAAACGGTAGAGGAAAAAATTCAGTGCATGCAAAGTCTTACACGCACATTGGTGTGGGTATCAACATACATGCTCAATGTAAATTTTTATGCCAAGCTTTTCACGAGAATAATGCAGCCTACGACTATTATTATGAAGCGTAGTAAATTTATTTAAGTTCTCCACTCAGCAAAGCATTCTTTATATATATAGGTTTTGGCTTCAAAACAATCAGTTGCCACGGATGTTCTAAGCAACTGCTTGATCTCACCGTTCACACAGGGCGGGGTAAAATCTAGCAGTGGAAAAAAACCCACTATTTGCCCACCCCTTCCATACGAAAGAAATTTTCAAATGAGTGGCTCCCTCTCTCCACAACCAAAAGTGACCAATCTCCCCCTCTCTCATCCCGATAGTCAGGCGACCCATCTCATGCCCTCACCATCTCTCCCTCTCTCCCATCTCACAAACGACATCCCGATAGTAGCTAAAAGATCCTTCCGTAATGTTCAAAATCATCAGAAGCCCCCTTCTGATAAGCCTACATTCACTTTCTCTCTCCACCCAAGCTTCTGTTCTTAGCTACTCTCCTTGTTTCGGCCACTACTCTGCTAAGGTGAAATGAGCTCCAAACTATTTATGTCCATGGTTTCAGCTACAAATTGCTCCTGCTAGAACAATTGTGATTTCTGTAAATGGGTCTTGATTTCATGCTTATTTGGGTTTATGTATAGTTTTCTTTCAAATGCTAGTAAATGGGAGTTGCTACATCTGATTGAAATAGCATTGTTATGTTGCTTGCTAGTCACCCCATCGCCTTGCTCCTTGCTCTGCCTGCCTAAAGATAGTCGTAGAAGAGACTTGACATTTTCTCTCCCCCTCTGTTGGCATTTGAGACAAGCATACCATAGCACCTCCCTTGGAGTTCTCTTGAGATTCTCTGCATAGCACCCCCCTTGGAGTTCCCTTAAGATTCTTTGTAGTTGGATTCCAATAATAAGTTTAACAAATCATCATTGCGTGCTTCTCCCATATTTATATCCTTCTCCCTTTTCCCAATCATATGCATTAGAGCTGGCCAGATTTCTTTGTCTATCCCATAAGCATATCATTGATGATTGAATGAGTAGCTCATCAACAAAAGGCTCCAATGACGAGGGCTCCAAATTGTACCAATTTGGAAGATTAGAACATCCTAATAGATTTCTACTTTTGGGATTTTTAGACAATGAAATGCTCTTGGTCACCTTTTCATTCATTTCTTATGTGTGCTTTGCTTGAAATCAAAGCACTTACAACCTGGAGATGGCTTAAACCATCAAAGTGAGGCTTGTTCTTTCCAACTACTTGGAACACTTCCTTGCACACTATTGCCAAGTGGTATCCATACTAAGTGCTATCATTGTCCATGTTAGCAAGCTTGATGTTGTCTCCTGCCTTGCAAAGTAGAATAACTTGCATTCCTGAATCAATTGGGTAACATTTCAACATTTATAGTTGTTACTTGTATCTTACATGATGTCACTGGATGTCCTCTCTATGTTATTTATCCTTGAGTTTTATATTTTATCATTCGTAGGCATCATTTAAATAAACTCAATGGAGCCATGTCGTCCTAACTAAATTATTGATGAAGTGAGGGCTAAACAAGTAGAAGCCAATGTTGAATTTTATTAAAAGGAGCAAATACATCAAATGAAATGACCAGAAGCTTCATCCCAACAGCACTTGATGATATAAAATCCAACAAAAGGATGAAGTTTAATTCTGAAGAAGATTCATACATTTTTTATAACAATATTGCAAAGTAGTGTGGATTTAGTATAAAAAAGGATCAGATAAGGAGGTTAAAAAGTGGAGAAATCTCTCATCATATTTTTAGATGGTCTAAATTAGGAATGCAATCGCAAAAGTTTTTAAATCTTGAGGAAAGACGGGTGGAGACATGAAGTTCAACATGTTGCAATTATGGAGCTGTCCTTTGTGTAAATAAAGAGGTTGGTGATACTCAATAAAGTTTGTGGAGAACTATAATCATATGTTGTTAATTCTTATTAAATCATATACATTGCAGTCACACAAGAGTGTTCCAGATACAAAGTTAATTCCTATTAAATCATATATATTGCGGTCACACAAGAGTGTTCCAGATACAAAGTTAAAAGTTGTTGAGGGTTTGAAAGATGCAGGCGTGGGAGTTGCCAAGATAATTGATTATTTTGTAAATGAAGCAAGAGGAACATCTTAGTTGGGATATTTAGAAAAATATGTCAGAAATGCCTTAGAGAAAAGGCAAACCAAGTATGATTCAAGTGGGGAAGCTTGGCATAAATATTTATTTAAAAAGAGTATTGAAGACCCAAACTTTAGTTTTGAGGTGAATGTTGATGGTGATAAGCATTTCTTGTCTTGTTTCTAGGTTGATGACATCTCAAAAGTAGATTATCAGATTTTTAATGATGTTATTTGTTTTGATACTAGGTATAAGACAAATAAATATGATATGCCATTTGGACCATTTGTGATAGTAAATCATCACAAGCAATTGATTTTACTTGTAGCTGGGCTTCTTCTTGGCAAGATTATTGAAGATTTTAAGTGGTTATTCAAAACATGGCAAAATGCCATGGGTGGAACTCCACCGAAAGAAATAGTCATTGATCAAGACCCCACAATTATGGTAGTAATTGTTGAGGTTTTTCCACAGGCACATCACTAATTATATTCTTAACAAATCAACAAAAAATTGCCAGAGAAACTAGGACACGTAATTCATAGCAGTGAATGTTTTATGTTGGCATATGTTTGGGCATTTGAAAGTATTGATGAATTTATAGAAAAGTGAACAAGTTTGATTAAACAATGAGTTATAAGAGAATAAATGGCTTCAATATATGTACAATATTCGTAAGATGTGGATACTGGATTTCTCAAAATATATTTTCTTGGCTAATATGACAACATCAGGGAGAAGTGAAATTGTGAAAGGGTAATTGAGAGAAGGCGTGAGATAAAATTGCAAGCTGACATTAATACTTCATATGGAAAACTTGTGATGAAAATGGAGCATGCTATTGAAGTTTAGATGGATGAAATCTACACTCAAATAATTTTCAAAGAGTTTCAATTCTAAGTGGAGAAAAACAATTACTACAATGCTTAGCTTCAACATGTACATAGGGACGTGAAGCAATGACATGAGTTTAGATTTGGATCCCAGGAAAGTGAGAAAAAGCATTTTGTGGACTAGAATAAAAAAAAACCAAGTTGCACATTGTCCTTGTCAATTGTTTGAATTTAATGGCGTTAGCATATTATTGCATTGTTCAGGTTTAAAAATATTCTGAACATGCCTCCAACCCATATATTAAAGTGATGGAGACGGAATGTGAAAGCCAATACTACAAGAGGTGCATGTTTATTCATAAGAATAGTTGTAGAATCTAGTGTGCTTCATCGATTTATGTTGGAATAACAATGAATTTTTTTTTAAATGAAGGAACCTGATGCATTAGGGCATATAAGATCATCTAAGAGTTATTTGAGAAGGGAAGGGCTATAATTTCTAAGCTGTCAAAAGAAAATACTATAAGTGTTGAAGATGTTGGGCAAGATTCACAACTTGAGAATATAGCTAAGGTGTGCGAGGGGGATAATTTCATCACGAATAGGAGTGGCCTTGATGGGGACAATCCTTCATATGCTATTACTACAAGTGAACAAATACCCACCTAAGGTTTCCAATCAATAGCTATCCTTGACCCACATGCTGTTCAAACAAAGGGACATACAAGTAAAAGATATAAGTCAATGGTTGAGCAACCTAAAAAAGTGGAAGGGTTATGTTGTGGTTGTTAGAAGTTTGTGGTGGGATATGATAAGAGAACTTGCCCTTTATTAAAAGTTGAGAACTTACTAGGAAGTGAAGAAAGTGATTAATGGATTGGATCAAGTAAAGGGAAAGATCGTGGAAGAGGAGGTTAATTATTGTATCTTCATTCTTATTTTATGCTTATTTCATGTAACTATCACTAATTTGCAATGTTTTTCTTCATATGATATTTTGCCATCATTTTTTTGTAGGTGGTGCATCTCAATAGACTCAAATGATGGGGAATAGTGGGGACAATAGCAGTAGATCTACATATAATACTGCTAGCTTTAGAAGACCAAAGTTTTGTTGTGGGTTAGAAGTTGTTTTGCTCACATCCTCTACAAAGAAAAATCCTGGGAGACATTTTTTTCGATGCCCTTATTACTTTGTATGTATATTCATATACAGTTTCAGTTAGTGACAAGTAATATTGTTCTAACATATTTATTTTTTCAGCTCAGGATAAAATCAAGGATTGTCACTTTTTCAACTGGGTTGATCATAATATGATGGCAGGATAGAATTATCCAAGTTTGAAGCAAGAGGAAAATGTCAATATGCTAAACAAAAGAGAGGAGCCCATTCATTGTGTTGTGCATGTTGTGATAATTGAAGAATTACATAAAGAAATGAGGATGTTAAAGGGCAACTTGGCTATAGTTGAGGAGAGGTTTCAAAAATATCTTAGTAGTAAAGTTACTTTGTGGTCTATTTGTTTTTATTATGTTTAAATGGATTATGTAATTAGTCATACAAATGTGGTCTGTCTGATAGTTCCTTATTTCATTGTAACTTGCACTAGACTTTCAATGAATCTTGGAAATAAATTTTGTATTTTCTAAGCTTGCTATTTGTTGTTAAGATGGAATGGTTTGGTTTTTTCTTCATATGATAGCAATTTCTTCATTTTATGAGTTTGTTATTTGTTATGTCCTATCCCATTGATATAAGTAAAAATTTCTCTAGAAGAATTGTTGTGTCCTCAATGGTGATGTGTGCTTCTTGATTTGGATCAGAGTGATCCAAACTAAACTTTTCCACTCATGTAAATTCAAATTTTTATCCTTCAAATAGAATTTGGATCAGATGGTAAATTAGTTTTTTCAAAATTCCACCACCCTTGGCTTGAGTTCAAAATGCGGGATATTCCAGCCTATGGATTGAATTGTCATCGTTATAGTGCTACAACATCAATATTTGATGGTGCAAGTGCTTAATTTCTCATGTTTGTCAATTAAATGTGATTTCCTGCTGTCATTGGCTTCCAAGCAAGTCTTTGTTCCATTGCACATCATTGTCATTGCCTTCCTGTTCTATTAGGCATTACTCTAAATTAGTCTATTACACTTCATGGCCAGGCCACATTTCCACATGCTACAGAAGTAACTAATCTTAAGCAAAGGTGGACAAAAATAAGCTTCTTATTCATTTAATTTTCTCTTGAGAAATACAAGTTACTTTCCTCAAACAGAATTTCATGTTAGTAGTATTTTGCCAACCAACATGGAAGTACACTTTATTGACAAATCACCAAAATGAATTTTATTAAGATGAGTAAACTACAATAGGACTCCTCATTACATGCTTGTCATCCTTCCACACCATAGAACCTAACTCCATCCTTTATGATATCATTCCTTTAACTCACATCACAAAAGATTTCCTCTCCCCACTCACCATGAATGATAGAACACTTGGTGTGACCCCAATGCTCACTCTAGATCCCATTGACACTATCACTTCATAGACAGAATTTGTTGGTCCAACATTTGTGACAGTCCAATTGAAGGAAGCCATAAAGGCTTTCCTACTTGAAACCTTCGATGTAATCTTGTTCATCAGCATCATACACCAAACAAGGATTTACAGCTCCAACTAGGTTTAGATGACCCACACCATATGTGAATTTAGCATCATTTTTGTTGGCAATAGGCTTCATATTGTAGGCACGGGGAGAAGTCAATTACCTATATTTTGGTTAGCATCTGAGCCAAAATAGTTGTTAAATCACAAATCTACAATGAACCATTAACAATAACTAAAATTAGGATGGCGTGGAGCACAATCCATTATTTGAAGCATGGAGAAGATGAGTCACTAGATATTTAAAATAATGAACAAGGCCACCCTTTAGGCCTTCTTAATCAAAGATAATCTTTCCATCTATAAACTACACCTAAACAATAGAATCATAAAAAAATAAAAAAAAACATGTATGCAATCAATAGACTTCTAATATGTTGCAGACTAAATTCTCTCACAAATATCCCTTGGATTGGAAAATTTAAACCATATGATTAGTGTTTTTTTTGTCAGCATGAAATAAACAGCTTCAGATTGTCAGTTTAGAATAATTGTGAGACCAATTTTTATGGCCTAGTTTGAAAATTCCTATATTTGTGTGGACATCCTGGATTGGATAATTTCTCTTCCATCAATATTTCCCTATCATCAATTTACTTTCTTAAATGACTACTAAGTGCCAAGAAATCTATGATCTTGGATTCCATTTTGGAAGATGATGGTTCAAATTATAATTCCTTGCAAGCATACAATTGTATAGCAGTATGGTGCTGAATGCAAGGATTGATCCCACAGAGAATGGTCAAACTAACTTAATCAATTTTAGTTACAGAACTCTCCTAACCTTAAAAAGAATGTATTTATAATTACATGAATATGAGTAATGTAATTCCAAAATTTCAGAAACTTAATAGAATGCAAGTAAATAAATGAATAAAAGTAATACAAAGAGATTAGCAAGATGCAAAGGTCTAGGGATTTGATTTCACCACTAGATGATACCCCTTTGCTAATGGGGTATTGGATTCACTGCCTCACTTGGGTTTGTTCTTTCAAAAATAAGATTATTACCATTAAGTGTGTGGGTTTAAATCAATTGTTTTTACCCGTTCCAATTACCTATAGTATGTAGTATAATTAAGGTGAAAACCCATTAAGCTCAAGAACATAAGAACCAAAATAGTATGGTTTAGCATATGGTGTCTACCTCAACTATCTATCCTTCTCATTCAAAGGAGCTCATGGTTTAGCATATGGTATCTACCTTAACCATACTTTGATAATTAATCCAATTTATAATATTGGTGATCAAGTAATAAAATAAGTTGAATTATTGCAAACAACATCATAAATGAAATAAGATTATATAACATTAATAACCAACAATTCATAACAAAGAGTATCAAAAAGGGTTACATCTTCACCCTAGAAAAAGAGATTTAGTTCATAAGAAAAACCAAAACAACTCCCTTAGATAGGATGATCTCCATGAAGAACATCTTCTCTCTTTCTTCTTTCTTACTTGCAATCCCTTCTTCTTCTCCACACAAAAACTCCAAGAAATTAGCCTACAAACCTCAAAGAGAACTCTTAAAATGAAAGTGGAAAGACCCTTGAAAAATCCTAACTTTTTCCTTAAAAATCCACCCTCTACACAATGTGGAAAATCCGCAAAACTATTAATCCACCACTGGCGTCGGCGGGGCCAGCTTGTTGTTGGCCAATGGTGGCTAAAGATGCTGGCACCGACGGTGCAAGGTGGGGGCCGGCTACGCCGGCTAGGTATCCCCTTTGCACTTTGATTTTTTGCTCCTTTTGCAACTATTTTCTTTTCCATCCTTTGAGCTTGTTCTTTTCCTTCCATTTTCTCTTCTTTTCCATCTTCAAGATACCTAGAAAATCCAACAAATAAATATGAAATTCATCTAAAAGAAATGAGGATTTGCAAATAATTAAGCTTAAATATGTGTAATGTAAGTGAATGAAATTCACTTATCAAATACCCCTAAACTTAATTATTTGCTCATCCTCGAGCAAAATAGAAACAAAAACATAAAGGACATAACAATAACATAGTAACAACACACAAACTCACAAAGGACACAATGAATATTGATCTCAGTCATTAATCAAATACCTCCATAAAATAAGCATAGTTAAGAAGAACTATCAAGATATCACACATGTGTTTCAATTTTTAACCTGAGCCTTTTCCTTTCCACTTTAGATTCCATGTGCATGTGCAAAAATTATAACCAATTCAATCTACATCTCCTCACACTTATATTCATTTAAGTAACTGAGTAATACATATTCAATGCAACCCTGAGAACTTGCAAATTAAACCAAAGAGACTACTTTTAGATGAGCATTTGATATTTTTGTGGGTTCTATTAGTATTATATTCCTCATGTATATTTTTATTTTTTATTTTTTATTTTTGAGTGTGATTTTCTCAATTATTTGGGTTGTATTACTATCACACCCCCAAACTTATTTTCTTTCTGAATCATAGAGATGTGATCCCCCCCTTTTTGCTTGGGTTGTATTACTATCACACCCCGAAATTTGTTTTCTTTTTGAATCATAGAAATGTGATCCCCCCCTATAAACAATGAGTTTTTACTCTTATTTTTCTTTTATCTCATCTAATGCTTGTCTCAACATAGTTACAATGCATTCTAGAATCAAAATTGAACCATACATACTTAGTCTCCTAAACTCATGCTAAGCATTCAAAGATTTCAAAAGAAATAGCTAATTCACTATGATTAATGTGTATAAGGAATCTATAGCAAATTAGACTAAGGATCAAGTCAAGTATTGTAAACATAATGATTTTTGTCCTTTTCAACTTAATTATTTCAAAATGTCACATACATGTCATTGATTTTACATGATGACCCTGATCAATGTTCAAAACATACAACTTTCCAACCATATTGTAATCAAAGAAATAACTCAACATAAAAATTTAAACATAACACATAAACTACTTAAACTAGACAAACCAACTAAACACATAACACACAAACTAAACAAACTACAATGAACCCCAAACTTAGACAAAGACATCAATAACAAAATTAAAATGCTAACACCCCCAAACTTAAACATAATATTATCCTTAATGTAGAATAAAGCATTGGAAAACAAAGACTTCCCTAAAATGGATGGATCAATCTTTTGAGCTTTCGCTTTTCACCCAACTTGAATCTTTTGTTACTACATCAGGAAGTGTTGGTGGATGTGGGAAGCAAATGGAGTCATCACCTGGTGATATGTTTCAACTCCCAAGCATGGCAATGGGAGCATTGTTGTGGTCCACCATATATTTGTACATTTTTCACTGTTCCTTCATCATTTGCCTCATATAACATTGAACACCCACTAGGTGTGTTTGGAGATCAGCAAGTGAAGGTGCTTTAGAAGAAGACTCCCTCATGGGTCTCTACTGCGAAGAGCTAGGTGGTGAAGATGAAGGACTTGCCCTTGCATTTCTAGGCTCTATTTCTCAAATATAGCTATAACTGCATCGTTAATTACCAAAAGAGGTTGTTGAAGTTCCTCTTGAGCAATGGTAGGAACTTCAGCCATGAGACACAACTGGCAAATAAGTGAAGGGTGTCCCAGTCCACTTGTGAGCCTTTCTGTGATGAAAGAGATGATGGAGCACTCAATCACTCAGCCCACATCAATGGACAACCCTATCTAAATAACATAGTTGAGAGCAGCTTGGTCTCTTGTAACATTGGACACATGGTTAGAAGGCAACGGTTTTGCTAAGATGAAATAGTATCATGCCTTGCTTGTTGCTTCTAGCTACCCTCTTGAAAAACTTATTACCTTATCATGGAGAGTCTTCCACTTGCTGCTTGATTGAGCGAGGTAAGATATGATAGCATTATAGTCCGGTACTTGCTTAATCTAAGCAGAGTATTCATCTTCTTCAATGTCATCCAACTAATAAACTTGATTTATAGAAACTCTATCAAAAGGAACCATCTTTCTACGCACCAATGCTTTAAGCTCCCTAGGGTTTGTTATAAACTGTTCTTAGGCATTGGTATAAAACTCTCTAACTAGTGGCACCACTGCTGCCTCCAGCTGACCTATAAAGCGCATCCAGTGCCAAGCTTGAATAAGGTTGGTTATATCACTGTAAGTTGTATCCAAGCCTCTTTCCGTTATACCTTCTCGATTCACTAGGGAATTCTTGAAGATGTCTTTAGCTTATTCATTGAAGAGCATGAGTTCAAGTGGGGCATTAGGCTCTCTTGTTCGCCTCATCCTTGAGGGTCTGGCACAAGTAGATTTCCTTAGAGGCATGGTGACAGTACTAGAAAGAATATAGTAGCACAATAACTTGGGCAATCAAAATGAATCAACTCTACCAAGCTTCCTCAAGACCAAACCAAACAACTTCACTTTACTTTGAAAGAACAACAAGCACTAACAAGAATATGTACTTATATCATAAGAAAGAAGTCACTTTCTTCACTAAGGTATTTCATCAAACATATAGCATGCATAATGAAAGTTCTCAACAAATGTCTTGATAGCTTCTCCAACTCAACCTCAATATACACCCACTCCTACTACATACAATCTTGCAATATGTGCTCAACAAAAAACCACACACAACCTAACTCAAGCAATTCACCAAATACTTAATGTGCACAATGTCAACAAAGCTCTATACACAAAAAGCGAACTCTAAGTTTTCTCAAACCACTACAAAAGCAAACCACTTCACCAAGAAAATTAATAAAAGAAGGATTGTGTTGAACCAAGTAACTTACTTGTGATTCCAAGAAGAAGTACAAGACTTTATCAAACCCAACTTGAGAAAATGGTGAAGAAGATGATAAATAGTGGAATGGGAGAGATGAATCCAAGGAGGGAATTGGAAAAAAGAAGCTTTGAGAATGAATCCTTGAGTTTTGGAATGAAGGAATGGGGTTTAGGGTTGTGAGAAAGGGTTTTAGAGAGAAGGGGACAGGGGGTAGGAAAAGCTCTCTTGAAAATAGGGAGTGGGAAGTGGTGTGCGTGCGTAGGGTATTAAGGGAGGCCAGCGGCTCCACCCCTTGCCCTATGTAATTTTTTTTTCTTTTAAAATGTCCAACACCTACGGTGCTTGCTCGCTACCTCCGCCTTACCTCATTGTGGTTTTGTTGCATTGAAACTCTCTTTTTTAGGTTACTTCATCACCCTATTTGATCTCCTTACTTAAAATCCTTATTTATGCATTTAACCTATCAAACATGAAACAAAAATATATTAAGCATAACCAATAGGATAATTTCAATGTAATCTAACTACTTAAAATCCAATCAAGTTTATTTAAACTAATGTAACAAGACTACTTTATTAATGCAAGAATATCACTAATTTTAGAAAATTGAAAAGATTGAAAAATAAATAGCTTAGGTTGCCTCCCAAGAAGCACTTTATTTAATATCTAAGCAAGACGAACTCCCTTTTTCTACAAATTTTTAACTTTCAACACTTCATTCAGATGCAATTTCTTTTGCTTGCTCCGGTTGGCTAGGCAACTTCCCAGGTTTGTGACTCTATACTGCTTCTGCAATTTGTCCTAACTGAGTTTCCATCTTTTTCATAGAAGCCTCCATGTTATGGAACCTAGAATCAATGTTTTGAAATTTGGTTGCATGATTCTGGAACTTAGTTTGTGTTGCTTTCATGAAACTCTGCATGGTTTCTTCAAGCGTAGGCTTTTTCAGTTGAGGTTGAAATGAGGTTCCAACTTGATTCTGACTTCTTTCATTACTCTAAGAGAAGTTAGGATGATTTCTCCAACCAAGTTATAAGTGTTTGAGTAAGGGTCATTCCATGGCCTCTGATTGTAGAAGTTCAGTGCATTAGCTTGCTCAGCATCACCTGCAAAATAGTCATTTGAAGGGAAAAATTAGGTGAATGTCCTGAATTACCACAAAAAGAACAAACCTTGTTGGAATAGGTTGTTGTTGCTTCAAGTGCACCATCATAGAGCACATTGCCTTCATTTGCTTAGCCATCTCGGACATCTGGATTGATAAATTAGAATTAGTATTCACTTCATAAAGTCCTCGAGATTTACCTCTTACACTTTTCTATTGAGAATTTTCTCCCAACATCTCATAAAATTCATAAATTTCTTCTAGAGTCTTTTCTCCCATGGCTCCACTTGCGGCATTGTCAACTATAGCTTGGCATGGTTGTGTCAGTCCATCATAGAAAAATTGGCTAAGCAACTCAAGTGGATATCTATGATGAGGGCATTGAACCAAAAACTTGATGGTTCAACTTGTAATTCCTCACAAGTGTATGAACGTATAGTAGTATAGTGTGCAATATAAGGGTTGATCTCATGGAGAACCGTTAAATTGACTTAATCAAACTTTGTTATAGAACTTTCCTAATCTTAAAAAGAATGTATTTATAATTATATGAATATGAGTAATGATTGGTATAATTTTAGAATTTCAGAAACTTAATAGAATACAAGTAAATAAATGACTAAAAGTAATGCAAACAGATTAACAAGATACAAAGGTCTAGGGATCCAATTTCACTAGTAGATAATACCCCCTTGTTAATGAATTGTTGGATTAAATGCCTCACTTAGGTTCGTTCTTTCAAAAGTAAGATTATTATCGTTAGGTGTGCAGGTTTAAATCAAGTGTTTTCACTCATTCCAATTACCCATAGTGTATAGCATAATTGAGGTGAAAACTATTAAGGTCAAGAACATAAGAACCAAAATAGTATGATTTAACATATAGTGTCTACCTTAACCACACTTTGATAATTAATATAACTTATAATATTGGTCATCAAGCAATAAAATAAGTTAAAATCATTACAAAGAACATCATGAATGAAATAAGATCATATAGTATTAATAATCAATAATTCATAACAATGAATATCAAAAAGGATTACATCTTTATCCTAGAAAAAGAGATTTAGTTTATAAAAAAACCAAAACAACTCCCTTAGATAGGATGATCTCCATGAAGAATATCTTCTCTGTTTCTTCTTTCTTACTTATAATCCCTTCTTCTTCTCCACATGAAAACTCTAAGAAATCGGCCTACAAACCTAAGAGAGAACTTTCAAAATTGAAGTGAGAAGAACCTTGAAAAACCTAACTTTTTCCTTAAAAATCCAGCCTCTTGCAATGTGGAAAATCTGCAAAACTATTAATCCGCCGCTGGTGCCAGTGATGCCAGCTTGTTGTTGGCCGATGGTGGCTGAAGATGCTGTATTGTTGACGCCGGCTGGCTGTCTCCTTTGCACTTTGATTTTTCTCTCCTTTTGCAGTTATTTTCTTTTCCATTCTTTGAGCTTCTTCTTTTCTTTTCATTTTCTCTTCTTTTCCATCTTCAAGATACTTAGAAAATTCAACAAATAAATATGAAATTTATCTAAAAGAAATGAGGATTTGTAAATAACTAAGCTTAAACATGTATAATGTAAGTTAATGAAGTTCACTCATTAGAAGAATAAGTGACTAAGAAAGTATGAAACCATGTCGGTTGTGAAGGTGGGAGCTTACATCAGTGGCAATGAAGTTACCTGTGCCATTAGAAAATCTAAAGCTTCCATCTATGTCTACATTGTTGAATTGGCTCTTCAAGCTCCTGACATTTGGCATCTCCATTTTCTTCTACTTCTCTTCATACATCATGGAAATCCCAATGAGAAAAGAAATCAAAATCCTGAATAATAGAGATCCCAAATTGCATAGTCCTGAAAAAGAAAAAATCAACAAGCATTTCACCTTCCATCAGTTTTTGCTTGAATTCTTTATATGGTAACCTGCATAAGAAAAATTGACCATAAATTAAAAATTATAGACATTTGTTATATGTTTCTCCTTGTATATGAAAATACAGAATTTCAAGGATATAACATCTACAATCTTGATTTGTAGACAAGTGTTTCTTCCAAGGAAATCCCAATTGGGTACTCACATGGAGAACTGTGCTAGAATTTGAAGTCTTCAGGGGCATAGAAACAAAGGAAGGTTTAGTTGTCTCAAAATAATCTGCAAGATCAATGGAAACCTCTCCTAGCAACCCAGACTTCGAATTTCCCTGAAGAACAAAGAGAAATTAGCTTAAAAAAAAAAGAATTTCCAAACATGAGATAAAGGAGTAGAGAAGTGTTATTTCGCTGTCGAAGCCAGGAATTGGTAGATTTTCTCATTGATTTTTCTTATTTTTGGCTCTCGTCTAAATCTTATTAGGGTTAGCCATGTTGCAAATTTCAACGCATCTCCACAAAGTCTAAAGCTAGAGCATAATTGAGTGCCGCGACATTAGATTTGGATGTCGCGACATTAGCTTCTAGTCTAGCAGATATTCTCCATATAAACTGTTGAGAGCCACAATGCTTGATGTGAATGTTGTGGCATCTGAATTGAGGGTTGTGGCATTTGCAGGCTGTCCATTACATATCCTCCATACAACATGTTGAGCGTCATAACGCTTAACTTGGATGCCGCAGTGCTTGATCTATGGCCATTCAATTTGAATGCCACACTTCAATCAGATGCAACAACTCCCATTTACTAGCATCTCAAAGAAAACCACCCATAAACCCAAATAAGCATGAAATCAAGACCCCTTTGCAGAAATCACAAGCGTTCCAGCAGGGACAATTCATAGCTGAAACCATGGACATAAACAAGTTCGGAGCTCATCTCGCCTTAGCATAGTAGTGGCCGTAAGGGGGAGAGTAGCCAAGAAAAGAAGCTCGAACAGAGAGAAAAAGCAAATGCAAGCTTATTGAAAAAGAGGCTTCTAACGATTCCGGGCATCACGGAAGGATTTTATAGCTGCTGTCGGGATACCATGCATGAGCTAGAGGGAGAGATTGCAAGTGAGGTGCGTGAGATGACAGAGAGGGAGAGATGGCGAGGGCGTGAGATGGGCCGCCTAGCTATTGGGATGAAAGGGGGGGAGATTGGTTGCTTTGCTGTGTAGAGAGGGAGCCACTCGTTCGAAAATTTCTTCTGCATGGAAGGGGTGCACAAAATGTGGGTTTTTTTTCACGGCTGGATTTTATCCTACCCAGCGCGAATGGTGAAATCAATCAGTTGCTTGGAACATCCTTGGCAACCGGTTGTTTTGAAACCGCCATATATATAGCGGTTCTATGGTATTGACACTACTCAATTGTTTCAATGGTGTTACACCGTTTAAGGCCCATCTTGATAGTTATATAGAATGGAATCCATCTATTAATCTTGACAGTATTTATTTAGCTAAAACCTAAAAATCATCACAGCCAAAAACTTACATCAACCACAGCATTACAAGTTCCTTTCAAGAAGACACACCAAAACAGACTAAAGAGTCAAAAATCAAAGAGCTTTATTCACGGTTTCCAATATTCTGTGCCCTGAATGTGAAAAGATTTATTAATCCTTTCCTGCTGGGCCTACATGCCAAGATCAATCAACCAAACCGTACACAATCTCTTCAATGAGCTGCTGCTTCTGATCATTATTTTGACATTACATCTTGACGTGACACTTTAGACGTTAGTGCACCAAAGATACCACGGTATCATACATGATTGAGATGAGATAAGCTGAAAGCAACGGTTTCTGTGCCATTGTAGACTTTCGTTATCGTGATTTGTGTGCGTTTTTTACCGTAATAATCTAATATTGGCATAGCAAAAGGACGATGATACGCAGCATTTGTTGTGACCGTTAATGACAAGTAGCTGTAGTACACATCCAATGTGAATTGTCTCGCTAGATCTTGGATGATCAAACGTGAAGCCAAATTTCCAACCGTCTTAATTATGAGAAAAAAAAATAAAATCTTAATCTTATATTACTCAGTCAAAATATCTCATTTTCACAGTCCCATCATCACCTCCCGCTCTGAAATAATTGGGAAGGTAGAGAGTCATGTGGAAAGGCTTTCTTCGGGTCTGTTTCAGTCACAGGAACAGCCCATCACACCAGCACTATAATTTCGCAGTCCACGCGCGCATCTATATTAATGGTAGCTTCTTTGTAAAAGTAGGACCGGCATTTCACTTATCCAAACCTCTAATACAATTCCTCCCATCGCAGATCGACTATGTTCTTCTAACTCTAAAAATAAGGGCAATCCTTATCCTTCAATCGACAGAAGTTAAAAATATATAAATCAGCTAAGGAAATGGATGGTGGAGACGATCGACTTTTGGGCTCTTCAGGGGCGTCGCCTATTCGAAGAAGAGCGAATCAGACGACATGACTGGAGCAATGAACCCTGGGCTTTCACATGCTTGAGTGGACTGCACATCCTTGTGTTGGGTGCCATGTAGTTGTCCACGGACGCACAACCATGGGTATGGGCAAAGGCGCGTTCCCTAACCTTTATTTCAATTATTGGATTTCCTCACTCTTCAAAACTCACAGACATCTGCAGCCCCCCAACCTCAGCTATATAAGCAAGACATCTCGCCATTCATTTCCAACCCCAGAAACGGCTCCAATCCCACTTCATTCTACGATGAGATCCTTCCGCATTGTGTTCTTCTTGCTAACTACAGCAACAGCGATCCGTCTGACATCTCAGAAGACCATTGCAAATGATGTGTCCACCAATATTGCTGATCGAGTAATGCCTGGGAGAAAATTTATCCCATCGTTCCATGGAGAAGAGCTTACCGAAGACAAGCCACTTGGCGAAGGAAATAACAGAAAGGTTTGACAGTAATTTTTCCAATTGATAGAATTATTAATGAGAAACTATGAAAGTCTTTTATATAGTTAGTATGACGATGAGTGGATCGGAAAACTAATCACAGCATTAATCTAGGTTCTAAACCGAGCTACAAAGGCGTCAAACAATGGAGGATCAGCCAAAGAAGAATTCGAAGATGATGAGGAAGGAGAAGGGCTGATTTACAATGTGGACTATCACGGAGTAACTACACATCCTCCTAAACCAAAACATCCCAGCCCATATCCATAATACATGATATAACTATACCCTTCTTATCATGTCTTATCATCAACATAGCATGATAATTTTTATTGATGATAATGGATGGACGGAGTGTACTGCTTTTGCTGCCTTGCTAATGTGAGTCATGGCAGCCACAACTGTCAATATGAAATATTAGTAAAAGGGATGCAGTGTTGCTAGAAAGTTAGTTTGTACTTCATACCTAAGAATGGGTTATTCAAGATTGTGTTGGTGAAGAGGTTAGAAGTGTCTGCAAATTCATTTCGAGTGAGGCACGGCACATTTAATTAGTGATTGCAGACTACCTATAAACGAATTTAAGCGATGATGCACAAATAATGCAGATTAGGTTGTCCGAATTGGATATGTTATAGGAATCATGAAAGCAAGAAACTGCTGAATGAATGTCATTCAAAATAGATGGGTTCGTTCAGAATGGAAGTGACAGCTGTCTTTTTCAGCTTTAGCGCTGTGATTTTGTGATATCACGCATCGCGCATACACGTATGAAGTGGTGTGCTTCAAACTTTCTCAAGGGTATAGAATCTATAGATCATCATCCGGTAAGATTTTTTTTAGTATGGTTTTCACTTAGTATGCGATTTTGGTTGGATTGCACTGATATTCTGAATGTTGATTGAAATATGTGGATCCCGTCAAATGCGAGAGACGATTGGAAAGTAGGGCTCATCTATTTGCACCGATGCCCTCATGGTTTGATCATCCATGAACAACCTGGTTTGGGGCCATTTGTTTTGTATCTCACGAAGGATCCTGAAGCTGCTAAGACTCTTAAGTCGACTAGGAAACCAATAATTAGTGGAATAATCGACGCGACTTTAATAAGGCTCCAAAAATGGACATGGAACCAGCTATCAGTTGCAGTTTCACCCGTTCCATGCCCAATTGAGGACTGTTTAACCGTAAGTGGGAAAAACTACAATCATATGGTCCTAACTGATATGACAAAGATTGAGTATAAATTAAAGGATTTTGGCCTTGAATAGCTCACTTGAGCTTTTTAGATTTTCATATCGTGGGATAATCGACTGAGGGCCTGTTTGATTTGGCTTATTTTATAGGTTTATGGCTTATTTGCTTAAAATAAGCTACAATAAGATAAGTTGTATTTGATAGAACTTGTAAAAAAGGCTTACGGTTCACTTTCGCAAACAAGCCACAAGCACTTCTTGAAGTCCTTTATAGCTTATAACTTCTAATTTTTTGAAAATATCCCATGTCAAATAGATATTGGACAAAGTCATTTATTTCAATATATCCCAATATTTCAGTTATGCCGTTTTAAACAGCACTTTTTATATTTAGCTTAAGATCAATGAGGGCGATTCCATCTTTTGTTTATTATTTTAGCATTTCATCTCGTGTCACATCAAATACGCTTAACAATTCTAAGTCATTTAATTCAATTGTTTAAAAAAATTTCTTTTCTTTTAACTCCCAACTACTTTTCAATTGTAAGCCAGTAAGTTCCCACCAAATCAAACAAGCCCTAAAAACTGATTTCCAAGTCATGATTAAACTATAGGAGGCACTTTGAAAGTCAGATTAAATTATTAGCAGGCATGATGAGACATCTACCAGAACATCGGCCAGTGTAGGCCTCAGAACATCAGCCAGTATAGGAGCGTATTAATACAACCCGTATTCATGATGGGTTAAAAGGATTTCTAGTTCTTAAGTGGATAGCTCAAGCTTATAGTACTAGTTTATTTAATACATCATTACTATTTTCTTTTTATACAGTTATATTGGTTTCCACTTCCAAACACCCATGAAAGTACCTATCAAAAATGAGAAACAAGTAATCAAATAAGACCGATCACCAGATTGAACTGATAATAAGAATTTGGGGGTTTCCAGTGGCCTTTCTTCTCCGGTAATGCCCAGCTGGCTTGACCGACATGGCCTTTGGGAGACCCATAGCGCGTACCAGTTGCACTATCTTCGTATCATTTTTCCCCCTACACCCACACTCCACCTTCGGTAGCCAATACCATCTTTGTATCGTTCAAGATAGTTTGGGTTTTACAAATTCAATTAGCGTCCAGATTCAATTAGCACTAAACAAGTATCAGAGGGTGGGGGGTAGTGTGTGTATGCCACTTTAACCAACAAATGCGATTAAGTTTCTCAACAATCACAGTGCTACTGGATATCATTTCATGTCAATTAACCCACACTGGTCAAAACCTACTCCCAAGTTTTTCAACCTATAAACATTGCAATGTTGAACTATTCCCCACGTTGCCATAGTACTTGATTTAGAGGTCCTCTTCAGAAGCAATGCCCAGAAGCTTAGCCAACTCACCGCTTTGATATGCTTCCACTGTATCTGGTATTAGACAAACAGGTCAATTTCATTCCAAACTCACAGCTCTGCAAAACTAATAAGCTTCAAAGAAACAACATTCATAAAGGTCTCTCAGTGTCAACATTACGGAGCAAACAAGTACATTATGGTTCATATATTTGATTTCAAACTACACAGCATAAAAACAGGAGTTGCAAGAAACATCCTGATCCAAAACTTTCAGGGTTGTGTTCAGGCAAGTTGGCAGCTTGGTCAAGACATGCAAATACGCAATTAAAAAATTTTAGTGGGAGCAAGGGAGTTACCATCTGAGCCACCAATGTGTCTTCCTTTGATAAATACTTGGGGTACAGTGTGCCTTCCAACAATCACCCTCAAGGCATCTTGGATCTCTGCCCCATCATCTGTAAATGAATAAAATTTAAGAAAATTATTGAAGTTGGTAAGAAACATTGACAGTTTTCTACAATTATAGTTTCTAGAAGGAAATATTTCACCATGTATTTGTCTACTCATGTACAATGCAGGTCACAATTTTGAATCCATACATAATTTTGCAAATGAAAACTTTACCAATTGGCTTGA
This sequence comes from Pouteria campechiana, assembly GCA_036873735.1. Lineage (NCBI taxonomy): Eukaryota > Viridiplantae > Streptophyta > Magnoliopsida > Ericales > Sapotaceae > Pouteria > Pouteria campechiana. The sequence continues at coordinate 20,979 of JAYJMB010002675.1, forward strand.
TGGATACTAACAAAATCAGTGCCTTATTCTCAGTTTTGTCAAAATGGCAGTATAGTTTCCATGCTTTTTAGCTATTTGCGTTCCTTGATAATTGTGCAATATGCTCTGCCAAGGAGATCAGGCCCCAATAAAGATAATGAAACTAAACAAGCAACTGCTCGTTTGACAGAGAGAGATTACTAAACCCCCCTATTCAGTATAAAAGGAGGTAGACCCTATGTTCGATCACATTTTGAGCCAAATTTCCAACAGACTAACTAAACTGAAGCACTATAAAATTCAGCTCAAGAAGCAATTATAAAATACTACATTGTAAACCTTGGCTTCCATCCAGTTTAAATATCAGAAGGCTAAATCTGGAATTGAAATGCACCACACCAGATCCACACAGATTAGAGGCAAATGCAGAAATTAGGATTTCCTTATTTCATTTTATAGATTTTTTAATTTAATTTATTTGTTTTAATATATCGTTTAGATCATTATCCTTATTATTTTACTTAGGGCTTATCTATCTGCATCTTAGGATTGGGATTGCATTTACATTACATATTTATCTCCTACAAGTAAGGAGTCATGTTACATTTTAAAACACTTCTACTAATTGATTGAATATTGAATACAGATTCAATTCTCAATTTCTCTTTTATTCTCCTACTTCTATTCGAATCTCTAAATTCTTCCTTCACTAAAAATTCTCCTCTCCTTCAACAGGATCCTTTCTCTTTCCATTTAATTATTCTCCTTCCTGTTATACAACAATTTGTACCGTGTACAGATTGACTGAGGCAACTTAGACTGTGTACAGGAACCCCTAATTAACGCTTCTGTCATCTTCCACAAACATTGCAACATAGGTGGCTCTTCAATCCGACCCTTCTTCCTCAGCACCAGCAAGGAAAAGGTGTTGAACCTAGTCAGGTCCGTCATCTTCCTCAGTTCTGATAAGTCTCTAGAATTGGAACTGCCTGTGGAGGATACTGCCCTCAGATATAGTGATTCATGCTACAGATATGATGACCTATAGCATTGGAAGCCACATTGGAAATCTTCTTCCTTAACTCCAGAGACCCACAATGTTGGAAACAGGTTCCATAATGATGCAGAGCTTGAAGAGGCCATACATAAATTAGGATTGATTTATTGTTACGAATTTCTTATTTGGGATTTTTAGATACTTGATTTATTTTTGGGATTTGATGTGTGCATCAAGTAATCAACACATGGATCAACTTGATAGATGGTCTGGATTATTGCTTTTATGTATTTATTTATAGTTTTATTTATATGCAATAAATTAGAGTTGCATTAGGATTTCATTTATATTTTATAAATATGTTGTTTTGCAGGAGGTTTAGACGATTTGACAAATTCTATGGTTGATGAATTATTGATTGAGAGTTTATGAAATTTTTGGCTTCTATTTCTTTCTGATTCTTTCTCCTAATTCATCTATTGTTTCTCCCCTTTCATCCCTTCTTTTCCCCATTGAGAGAATCTTTCTCTTTCTTCCAAAGTCTTCCATTTTTTCAATTATTTAGGGCATCCCGTCCTATATCAACTTGGCATCAGAGTGAAGCCTGGAGTCAAATCTTATAGTTGTTATCTTCACATGCCTCCTCACATTACTCCAACAAGCTTGGATCCAAAGTCTGAAGCTCCTCTTCAATTATCCATGCAACATCAATATCTAGGTGATCTTTTCATTTGATGAGCTAGCATTGAGATCCACCATGTTTGAAAGCAATAATCTTATGTTGTAAGATGCTTTTGATCTACTTTGAATGAAGAAGTTGAGCGTTGGGAATAGAAGGAACTAGTGATGGTGATGTAGTACGGGCTATGGGAACTCCTACGAGCAAATTTGGAGGCTCAAAAGTACTTCCATAAGGAAACAAGTCTTCTGCATTGAAAATTAAACTAATTTTCATATCTAAAGGTAAATCAAATTTATATGCATTAGTGCCTATCCTTCTAATGATGCGGAATAGTTCATTAGCTCGTGCATGCAACTTCTAAAAAGAATGCTTAGAAAACCTTTCAGATCACATGCGAACCATAACTTCTCCCACATTGAATTCTTAATGTTTACAATATACGTCTACAACAAGCTTGTAATTTTCATTGTTTAATGCAATTTTCCACCTTATATTAACATGCAAATCATGGATGTATTGAGCGAAGGAGTTAGCAAAAACGAATGTACGAATATTAACCAGTAAAGGCACGAGATCAATGGAAGCAAGTGGAGTAAAACCATGAACAATTTCAAAAGGAGATTTGCTAGTTCACTGATAATTGAATTGTTGTAGGCAAATTCCATAAAGGGCAATACAGAATCCCCCAAGGTGTTCACCGACCAAGCTTCTAAGCAAATTTCTCAAACTTTTGTTCATCGCTTTCTTTGTCTATCAATTTATGGGTGAAATGCAAAAGAAAATTTCAACTTTGTAACTGAAAGTTTCTATAAAGTTTTACAAAAATAGCTCACAAATTTAACATCTCGATCTAACACGATTGAGGTGGGTAAACCATGGAATCTAACAATTTTTTTGAAAACCAACTTCACAATATATGAGGCATTAGAAGTTCTAGATAAGGAAGAAAATGAGCCATTATTGAAAACCAATCTACCACCATAAAAATTGAATCATGTCTCCTAGAAGTTCTAGGTAAATCAAGAACATAATCCATGTTTATATCTTTCTAGGGTGTGTGTGGTACAAGTAAAGGTGTATATAATCTTGTGTTCCTTTTTTTGGCCTTAGCAAGTTAACATGTTTGACATTGAGATACTACACTCTAGACATGTCCCTTTTCAAAGACGGCCAATAAAACCTATCTTCCATCAGTAAAACTGTTTTATCCCTTCCAAAATGTCTAGCTATTCCTCCAGCATATAATTCCTAAAAAAAAAAAACAAAAAAGTCATGCAATGATATATTAAGAATACATAATTTGGATGCTTTGAAAAAAGATAACCATCACAAATTACAAAATCAACATGACCTTGATGCTCTCTATTTTGAATCTCATGAAAGATGATTCCAAAATCTGGACAAGAATGATATTACTCCTTCAACCTTTCAAATCCTAGGATATTAACACTCATGGTTTGAAGAATAACAATCACTCAACAGAGAATATCTACACGTTTATTCTCAGTACCCGCACGGTGCTTCAGAACAAATGTATACTCTTCGAGAAATTCAATCCACTTATCATGTCGAGCACTAACGTTTTGTTGTAAGTGCAAATACCTCAAAGCTTGATTATTCAGATAGTGTCTCCAATGTCCAAGTGCTTGCACTACAGCAGAAAAATCTTTGTCATAGGTGAAATGCCTTTGCTTAGCATCATTTTCTTACTAAAGTATGCAATTGGATAACCTTCTTGATTTAGGACACACCATTTTCTACTTAATTTCATTAAATGCACTAGATGTTGATGTAGACCATAAAAACTCTCCCTTTTTCATGCAATCTATGATGTGTGACATGATGGAATTGGAACTCTTAATGCATTGCTTATGGGAAGTGACCAACCCATGAAAACTTCTCACCTTAGAAATCGATGCGGATTCAGGGTAATATCTAATAGCCACAAATTCAAAGGGATCCATTACGAGTCCAATAGAAGATCCCCCCCAAAAAAAAAAATCACCTCAGGCCTCATAAAGTAACACTTTTTGACATTAACATATAACTTTTCAATTTAAAGTGTTTTAAAAACTTTTCTCTAATGGCATAGAATCTGAGTCATGAATCTCATATAAGTACTTGGAGCATTGGTCCATTCAAAGGTCATAACCATCCATTCATACAACCCATCTTTAGTTTTGAAAGCAGTCTTCCATTCATCACCCATTCTAATGTGGATTCGGTGATAACTATAATAAAGATAAATCTTGGAAAATTGTTATGAACCAGACATCAGATCCAACATATCATCTAGTCTAGATACAGGAAATCTATATTTTTTATATAATTTTATTAATGGCATGGTTGTCAACACATGTTCTCCAAGATCCATCCTCAGGGTTTAACAAGGCCAACACTAAGCAAGGACTCAAACTTTCATGAATAAACCCCTTTACCAATAGTTCATCAACTTGGCATTTCAATTTAGCATGCTTTTTGGGGTTCATCTTACAATGTGGCAAATTTGGCAATTGTGATCCAAGGATCAAATCAATGGCATGTTGGATGTCCCTCATAAGTTGAATCTCATTAGGTAATTCGTTTTGAACCACATCTTCAAACTATTTCAACAATGTCTCAACCTCTGGCAAGTTGGCAATAACTCTTCGAAAATCACAAAAATATCTTCTTTGACTACCATAGGTAAAATAATACTTGATTTTTTGCCCTCCTTTTCAAATTATTTTTTGGTTAAAATATGTAAGGACTTTTTCATTGATAGAACACCAAATACGTTTTGTCTGAGACCTATCCTTTTCTGATGGTTTAGCTGGTTTCACTAGGATAAACTTTCCATTGTACTTGATTATATAAGTAATGAGTCACATTCAGATCATATAGTCAAGGGCAATCGAGTAAAACATGTGCCACATCCATGGGTAAAACATCATACCAAATCTTATCTGAGTAGTCTCCCATAGTAATTGGTACCAAACATTTTTCATTTATGGGTAGGGAAGTCATATCTACCCAAGCTATCTGATATGGTTGTTGATGTGGTTCAGGTTTTAATTTCAGCTTGACTACAGTAGATTTTGAGACTACGTTCATGGTACTATCTCCATCAATAACAATCTTACACAGTATCTCCACGCTTACAATTGATGAAAAATATCAGTACTCCATCAATCACTAGTTTCAAATGGAGTGGTAAGGATCCAACATACTGCATTTAACTGTTGGTCATTATCAAAGCTATGGTCTTCATCAAATTCATTTTCAGAGGTTCATCGAAAAACTCAGCAACTTGTTCTATGTTCTCATCCTCATAAAACTCTTCTTCATCCACACTGATGATTAAAGTAAGACTTGGAAACTGAGATGCAACATGACCTTTACTTTTACACTTAAACATTGAATTCCAGATCCTCTCTAATGTGAACTAGCAGCAGTATTTGTGAAAGTTCTTGAGTTGGCCCTAGAAACAGGATTATTAGTACCTCAAGACATTGTAAACTCTGACAGTGCAGGCTTAGTGGACTCTTGGAAAGATACAGATTTGGATGCAATTTTGGCTACCTTGGTTTCCCCATCTTAGAATATCAGACGTCTCGTAGAGGAGAATTTTTGAAAATTTTCCAATTCCAATGATAATCTTCTTCCACACTTTCAGGAGAATGGAGTTGGAAGTTCTCTTTTGATTTCAGGTCTGAGTCCATTGATAAATTTAGTAGGAGTTACCCATTGGTCTTCCTGCACATCACATGTCAGGAACAAGTCCTCAATTTTGTTAAGATGATCCATCACATTCAGTGAGCCTTGTCTCAAATTCATCCATTGTTCCAATAGCTGTTTCTTGTAATATGCAAGGAGATATTTTTTTTTCAATTTATTTTTCATTTTAGCCTGAGTGGTGATGCGTATTTCTATTAAACGTTCAATGTCACGTTGTACTACTTGTGAATAATGTTTAGCTAACCCTACTAGTTTCATTTTAACAAATCAGAACCATCAGACATGTTACACCAGTCACATAAATCTTCCATATCTGCTAACTAGTCTAAGAAAATATTAGGGTCTAATGTTCCATCATAGCTTGGAGCATCAACTTTGACCCTTTTGGAAACCTCTTCATCCTCAGTTTAGTTCCTATGGGCATGTTCAATGTGTCCATGAGGAGGATATGGACCATAATGTCTATCATGATTCCTTCCTTATGGTGCTCTAAATCGAAACCGCTCATTAAAGTTGTTTTCCTGAAAATTTTCTTTCTACTCCAAAACCTTGTGCCTGATTTAGGTTCAGATTTGTTCGCATTGCTGAATTATTCATTTGGAGAGCTCTTGATACTACTAACGTTGGAAGAATCCATTGGTTGTGACTCATGAGAACCCTGAGGACTCTGAGCATGACAATCATGGAAATTTTGTCCTATATTTGACTCTTAAGGATTACCCCTAGGATTTTCAACAAAACTTCGATGACTTAAGCGTCTGCTTAATTTGAATTAGTTGTTTGCTTACCTTGGTCATTTGGGTTTCAAGAAGCTGCATTCGGGTCTCAAGGGATTGAGTTTGCTCTTGAATTTGGACTTGTCTTTTCACAAAGGTTTCTTGCGTTTTGGAGAAATTTTCCACTTTAGAAGCAAGTTCTGCATTTGACATCATGATAGCAATGCTAATTGAGGTAGAAAATGAATTTTCATGCTAATGCAGAAATGAGAAAGAAGCTGTCACTTGGACTGATAAAGAATCAATTCAAAACTCAAATGAAAGATGTATACCTTTTAGAGGCTCTTAAAGTCTTCCTAATTACTTAGGGAGCAAACTGAAATTTCTTGAGTTAAGGTTCTTTTTCAGAAGGCAGGGGCTGTCTTGCAATTTTTGAAACACTGGGACTGCTCTGCAAATTCAACAAAGAAAGGGGCTGAACTGAAATTCTCCAAGGCAGGGACTTGTTTGTAATTGTAGTTGAATGGGTTTAGCTTCAACAGAAGGAAAACAAGAGGGGCTGTTTGCAAAATCCCTAAAATTTTCTAAAACAGATCCCACTTTTAGTCTTCTTCTTCCTAGGTGTGCAAGGCAGCAACAATGGGTTCAAATTTCAAAACCCACTTCAGTGCGACATTGACAATGGGCAGCAGCAATTGACTTGATCCAATCATCCACCAGGTGGTTCCAATGAAAGTGAAGATGGTCAGTAACGCAACTGTGCTATGGAAACACATGAAGGATGCTTGGCAGCGACTTGCATAGGAAATGGGTGGCTCTAAGGTCACCAGATATAGAGAAGAAAGTGGCTAGGGCCATTGGATTTGAAGTCAAGTGTGGGCAGCGTTGTCAGACAATGGTTTCCGACACTGAAGGGCTGCCGGAAGTTATTGAGGCTTCATTAGTGGATTTTTACGCTTGCAATGCTGTTTCCAATGCTTTGGTGTTGGTCTCTTTAGCGAGGCACAACCCGAGAGGTGAGGAGTGACTTATGTTTATAAAAATTTTATGGAAACCCCTTTTAAGGATTAAAACCCTCTAAGCAGTTCAATCAATAGAATAATGTAAGTAAGAAAGGCAATCGCACAGTAAACAAAGATTTTTATAGTGGTTCGAGATACCTTCTCTACTCCACTTTTCCAAGCACTCTCCTTAGTGACTTAGGTTCCACCATATCAGTAATGGAATACAACTTAGTGCAGACAGCACTCTTCTTGATTCCAGCTCAAGGAAGCGTAAATACACTTTAGCAAATTGATTGTAAGACACACTCCAATAATTAATATTGCTCTTTTTGAGTTCAGTCTCCAATACCAACTCAAGGTAATAACAAAAGCAAATGGGAAAAGAAAAAGTTACACTTTATGAAGTGCTTCAAACAGAACACGGGAAGATTTTGAGGACGATTTAAGCTCACTTTGAATGCACTAAATGCTTCCCAATAAGTGATTGAAAGCCTTTAATCAAGAACTTGAAGGTAGAGTGCTTTAAGGCTTTGATTGCTTTGTTGCTTGTCAGTAAATGAAGATTTAATTCTCTTTTAATGCGTGCAACAACTTTAGAATGTCCCAGATTAACTCCTTTTTATAATTGCATTTGAAATAAATTCTGGGTAGATGGAGAGCTTTAAGTGCGAGGGAAGCAGCAAGCAAATCGCAGGTGGCTGTGGCATTCAATTGCAATTCAGCAGGCGTCTACGGTATCGACTACAATAGAAACTCTGACTTTCTTTAGAACCCATGTTGCTGTTAGATGGCAGGTGAATCACAGGCAATTGTGGTGTTGACTACACTCTAGGTGATGTCCGCAAGCACCATGGGCCTACTAGGCGAAACTTCTACAGATGCGACAGGCGGTATGTGGTGGCGCCTCCAACTTTTGACCTGTGGGGTTGCAAGTGCTACCCACAAGCCCCTGTGATGCAACTGCTATTGTCTAGGGAGAACACCTCTTGCTGAAGACTGCAAGTGCTACTAGCGGCAGCTGCGGCGCAGGTGGCTGTAGTCCTGCACTCATTTTCTACACTTGTACTTTTCACAAATTGATTGTTATTCTCATTAAAACCTATGTGAGTTTGTTGATCATCAAACTATAGACTTATACATATGTTTTGCAAGTTGGAGCATTGACATTCGAGTCACCAAAATTGGAAGGGAAAGCTCTTAGAGTGGTTAGATCGTGTCAGATTTGAAGCCGAATGAGGCTTGGTAAGTCCAGTGACTCTAACAAACGGTTTTGATGCCACTTTGGAAGCTTCAATTTGGACAACGGGATTAGGAATTTGGGTTATGGAAGAGGAATACTAGGCTTTTTGCTCTGATATGAAGAAGAAAAAGGATGAAAGAGAAAAGGATCCTCTAAAAGTAAGAAAGGGGAAGTAAGGACATGAAGTTGGTAAGGAGGAAGGAGAAGAGAGGCTTGGGGCAAAAGCAACAACTTCAATTGTTTGATATCCAAAAAGTGCAAAGCCCTAATACAAGCTATCTATTTATAGCTGAAAAAAACAAAATCCTCAAAACATAATAATAGGTAAAATCTCAAATAAAATACCAAAATAATAATCTAAATTCTAAACTAACCATAATGTTTTAAAAACCCCAAATTAAATAAACAACTCAAATTTCTACAATCACGCCTAGCATTAGTGCGAATTGGGTACGTTATATCATAATCTCCGTCACTAAGAGGTTTAAGCAAGCCAAGGACAAAATTCATGCTAATATCTTTCCAAGTTGTGTGCGCGACAGGTAGAGATGTGTATAATCTTGTTTTTCTCCTTTTGGCTTTTGCGAGTTGACATGTGCAACAACAAGATACGGCCATAAACACATCTCTCTTCAAAGATGGCTAATAAAACTATCTTCAACTAACACAATTGTTTATCTTTCCCAAAACACCTAAAAATTCCACCAGCATGTAATTCCCAAACTAGAAAATCTTGAATAGAGGTACTCAATACATAACTTGCATCCTTTGAATAGATAATCAACTTGGATCACAAAGTTAACATAGTCTTACTAGTTTCCATCCTTAACCTCATCAAATATGATACTAAAGTCTGAACATAATTGGTACTTTTCAGTCAATCTATCAAATCCAACAACATTCATGCTCATGATTTGAAGGACATTCATCACTCAACTAAGAGCATCAGCAAGATTGTTCTCAACACCCAAATGGTGTTTAAAAACAAATGTGTACTCTTAAAGAAATTAAATCACTTTGCATACCTAGCATTGAATTTTCATTGTGAGTGAAAGTAACTTAGTACTTGATAGTTTGAATACAATACAAATTCTTGAAGCAACAAGTAATGCCTCCAATATCGGAGTACTTACACTATAGTATAAAATTCTTTGTCATATGTTTAATATCATTACTTAGTTTCATTGAGTTTCTTGCTAAAGTACACAACTTTTTGACTTAAGATGCCACCAATTTCAACTCCTGATGCATCGTATCCCACTTCTAAAGCTTTGATAAAGTCAGAAAGTTAAAGGACAGATACTTCAATCATTTTTGTTTTTATTTCCTTGAATGCTTTAGATACAGATGCAAACCATTTACACTAATTTGGTTTCATGCATTTTGTGATAGATGTCATGATTGAGGTAAACCTTCAAACAAAATATCGATAAAAACTGGCTAGCACATGGAAATTGTAACGACCCATAGCCACATTGCCAAGGTATTATCCACTTTGGACTATCACAGTCCTTATAACTTTGCCCCTTTATGGTTGTCACCCATACAACCCCACAAAAGGCGCCTCAACAAGTTTCTACAAGGCCCACATATAAATGTCAAGACTCCCGGGCAATGTAGGATATTACAATCCACCCATCTTAGGCTCCAACGCCCTCGCTAGACACACTCGTTCCTGGACTGTTGAGAGTTGGCTCTAATACCATTTAAGCTAAAGAGGCTAACCTGTCGAGTTAAGGCCCAAATACTGGTAAGTCTTATCCCGCTGAGACCCTAACTAATTTCTCCATCCTATCTTGTCCCATGTGTCCTCATCGAGCATGTCATTTAATGGATTCAGACACAACATCAGGAACAAAAGAAGAAGAAGAAGGACAAACATAAGTTACAAAATCATTATAAAAATCTATAATTAAGTATAAAAATACCATTTCTCAAATGACCATGACAATAAAATGTTTTGTCAAGGTAAAGGAACAAACTCATGTCCTTAAATTGAAAAAAAAAAAACCTAACTTCATAAGTGCTAGAACTAAAAGTAGATTACACAAGATCGTGGGTAAATGAAGCACATCATGCAGGAGTAGAGTGCGCCCATTGTGTAGCTTAAGTTGATAAGTTTCAACTCCTACAACCTCTTCTTGTGCTCCATTCCCACCATGACATGATGCCTACACATTAAGACTCGATGGTAATCTACAAATCCAACAGGATCACGTGCTATGTGTTTGATTGCTCCTGTGTCTACTATCCAACTAAGGAGAGAATGAACTACAAACACACGTGAACAAACTAAGAATTTTGTAGGATCGAGGTCAGGATTTTTTTGCTCGGAACATTCTCGAACAAAATGACCTCTCTATCCACAATTGTAACATTTGAGTTTGGTTTTATCTTTTACTCTAGCACATTTTCCTTTATGATGCTTGATGATTTTCTTATTTTGAGGAATTTGCTTATTGTCATTTATTGTTAAGCTCCTCGATATTGACCTTTGATTGGGATCTATTTCCCCTACGCTATCCAGTTTGAACAACAAGAGTAGCACCACGGTTTGTGTCTATATGCTCCTCTTCAAGTTCCAAGTGACAAGATATATATGAAAATTTTTTAATTCCCTTATTGTGCGTAAGCACAAGTTTCACCTGACTCCACGAAGATTCAGGCAGGGATCTGATGACTGCTAGAACTTGTTACTCATCTATGAGATCATTACCAGTTGCTTTCATTTCCCTGATCATGACCAACATCAATCTAAAATGCTCAACCATTGAATGTTGAGGATCTATCACATATTGATTAAACCTCAATGTTAGGGCACGCAATTTGATTGTTGTTATCTAACCATATTTTATTTTCAACTAATCTCACATCTCTTTAGCAGTTGGCAAATTCTCAAATTCTCAAATCAAATCATCATGCATACAACTTAATGAGGTAAAGCATACACTGCGATCCTCTTTATACTATGTCTCATAAATTTGTTAGTCACGTCGATATTGAGTTGTAGTGCCTTCTTCAGATTGGACCATAGTATTCGTTAGACAGTTGAGCAACTCTTGCTCATTGAGAAGTTACTGAACCTTCCTATGCCACATATCATAGTTCTTTCCATCTAACTTCTAGCCTTTAACGAGTTCTACTACGATGCTTTTTAAGGCCATGTTTCACTACACTCAATGTGAAACTCAATCAAGAATATATCTAAAATATTATTTTATTTAAGTCCAAACAAAACTTGAAAATTTTTATTCTCATAATAAGATCGAAAATATCTCATTCAAAATGCTAATAATCATCTCACATCATGTAAATGAAAAATATACCATCTTGCTTTAAAATAAAATATGAGAACTATTAATGCTATCCACGAAATGTAATTAATTGTATTCACATAAACATTTCATCCATAATTTATCCAATCCACATAGGAGGTTTTCTGGTTCTCATTGCAAAACAATTCAATGATTTCAAATTTGGAGTGAAATACATCCCTTTGCAAAGCTTTAATAAAATATACATACAGAGGATTATATCTTTTGATAAATTCTAATACATTCTACCAAATTAAACAAATAAATAGGGATATCACACCTCCTTTAATTAAAATATTAGATCTTTATTCAATAGTAAAATAAACAAATTATTTCATGAGCACCTAAGTAAACTATGAACCTTAGTGATATATGTGGGCTCAAACCATTCTCTAATAGCCTTCACTTTTGAGAGATCCATGGATATTACATCGGAAGATACAACAAAACTGAGGATAATCACTTGATTTTGCAAAAAGTTGCACATTTTAAGATTAATGTATAACTTTTCTATAGGAAGTGCTCCCGAAACTTGTTTCAACTGATGCAAGTGTTCTTCATTAGAATGGTTGTAAATCAATATATCATCAAAATTAACTATTACAAATTTTCCAATAAAAGGCCGTAAGACTTAGTTCATTACCTTCATCAAAGTACTGGGGACATTGGTTAGTCCAAAAGGCATACATAACTGTTCATACAAGTCATCTTAGGTTTTGAAAGCAATTTTCCATTCATCACTTGTTCTAATAAGTATTTGGTTGTATCCACTTCTTAGATTGATTTTAGATAAACATTGTAATCCAATCATAAGATTTAACATGTCATCCAACCGAGGAACAAATAATCTATATTTAATAGTGATCTTATTTATGGTATGATTATCAACACATTCTCTAAGATCCATCATTCTTAGGGATTAGCATTGTATAACAAAAGGACTCATGCTTTCACAAATAAACCCCTTTTCAAATAAATCATTAATTTTTATTTTTATTTTTTGGCAAATTTGGTACTTGAGATCCTAGAATCGAGTCAATAGTATGTTGAATATCCCTCATAGGTCATTACTCTTTAAGCAATTCATCTAGTGCCATGTCCTTAAACTCTTCTAGCAATGTTTTAACCTCACATGACTAAACATTAGACTTTTTGGAATCGACAGACATGTACTCTTTAATAACCAATGCTAAGATCATACCTGACTCTTGATTCTCATTTTCAAAATACTTTTCTAATTAGGAGTCACAAAGGTTTCTTCAAGGGCCCATGGGAGACACTTTTGTTTGATTTCCGTACTTAACTGAAGGTTCGGCAAGTGACGAGTCTTAATAGGATAGTTTTACCATTATGCTTGACTATATATATGTTGGATTTTCCACAATGGGTAACATCAATATCATATAACTAAGGGTGACCAAATAAAATGTGTCATATTCATGGGCAACACATAACACCAAAACTTGTCTAAATATTCACCCATTTGGATTGGAACCAATTATCTCTCATTTATGGTAGTGAAGCCTTATCTACCCAAGTCAAACAATATCATTGTAGATGTGGTTCTGATTTTAATTTCATTCTTGCTATAACAAATCTTCCTACAACATTTATGGAACTTCATCTATAATAATCTTATACACAGTCTCTACATTTAAAGAACTAATAAAAGATGGTGGTGCATCCCCAATCATCATTCTCAATTGTTGTAGTTAAAATAGGACACATTACTCCTCTCTATTGATCATGATCAAGTTCACAATAGGAAAGGTTCACTAAAGCCTGTGCTCGCCCATCAAATATAAAATTCATCATCATACTCATGTGTGTCGACTTTTGTTACTAGTGTGCGATTGGGACATTAAGATGCAATATGGCTTCTACCATGACAACTTGTGCATTAAATGTCAGATTTTACGTGAGCTAGATGCAATATTAGAACTTGAACTCAGATTAACCTTAGAAGCAAGATTATTACTTCCCATAGACATTGTATATTCCAAAGGGGCTTATTTATTGGACCCCAGAAAGATAATGGCCTTAGAGGATGTTCTGGTCACCCAGGTCTCCCCACCTTGGGAGGATAAACATCTAGTGGTGTAATATATTTGCAATTCCTCCAATTCTATGGCTTATGGTAAGCATCTTGCATACTTCCAAGTGAGTGTAAATTAAGCAGCCATTTTATTTTAGGTCAAAGTCCATTAATAAAACAAGCAGTAGTTACCCATTGTTCTTCATGAACATTGCATTTCATGGCCAAATCACTGAATTTCTCTCGATAGTCAGTCACGCTAAGTGACCCTTGCTTAAAATTCATCATTTGGTCTAATAATTGTTTTTGGTGATAATTAAGAAGATACTTATCTTGCAATATTGTTTTCATTTCTTCCCATGTGTCAAAGGGTTCTACTGTTATTTTCTTAAGGACTTCCCGAATTCCCTATCAATAACATTTGGCAGATCCTATTAGTTTCATTCTAGCAAATCTGATTCATTGGGCATCAAACATATCATACCACTCAAAGAAGTCTTCTATATCTGCCAACCATTCTAAGAAAAAATTAGGATCTAGCTCACCATCAAAACTTGGCATATCAACTTTGACCTTTTTTGCAACATCATTGTCATACTCTGGTGGTTTGCCACAAGTTCACGATGAGGATTATATACAAGTAGCCTACCTTGATTCCTTTGAGTTTGTGGTCTAGCTCTATGATAAGTTTGTTCATCTTGTTTTTGATCGGTATTGTCATTTTCAAGGTCCGGTTGAACATCATCATAGCACCCGTGATCTTCCCCTGATCTAAGTGTCTATTTGTTTGCACTTCAGAAACATGGGTAAAATCTAGGTTGTTAGTTGGTAATTCTCTACCAATATTCACACAAAATTGAGGATCTTTATTAGCATTAGGAGTTAGGAGAAGTCCAACTTGGGGTTTTCTAGAACCTTGAGAATTCTGTTGTTGACCATTATGGAAGTTTTGCCCTACTTTAGATTCCTAAGGGTGTTAGGATTTTTAGGGCGTTTTGAATTCTACAAGGTCTAGTTGGGCCCAAGTGAGTTCATGTTGTAAAGCCCAATAGAAATGTTATATAATGATATTACAGGGATTCAGTTGGAACTCTAGCGTTGAGACAGAGGAGCCATCATGGACATTGTAAGGTTCCTGGAGTGCGAGAGAGGTTTTAGAGTATGTTGATTGATTGGAAATAGCATGTGAGACATTTTGATATATCTTTGTAACCTATTCTTCATAGTAAATTTCTATCTCTCTCCTGTGGGTTTTTCATTCTATGTCAAAGGGTTTTCCACGTAAATCCCGTGCCTCTAATGTGTATATGATTATGCCAATGATCTATGAGTGGATGATCTTGTGCTTGTGATCATTATCCTAAAATTGATATGGAAGCTTCCACAACAAGTGGTATCAGAGCCTGTGGTTAAGATTTTGATTTGGGGTAGTGGATGAGTAATTCTGTCAATGATCGGAGCAACACAAATGGCAGATCTTGATGGCAGCAAGAAGAAGTGACTAAGATGTGTTTGGACGTAGGTGCTATCGATTGATCGAAGGCTAATCGATGGGTCGTCAAATAGTTGCTAATTTGTGGTCGAAATTGATAGATATGGCATCAATGTGGCTGGATCTGGCATATCACCTGTTGGTGGTGTGCAGCCCCCTCAGTGTGTGCAGGGCTACTAATTTGCAGGTGATCAGACTTGAAGAAGGCAGCAGTGTAGGTTGAAGTGACAAGAGAAGGCGAACAAGGGCTGGGCATGGATAAGTTTCACGGCTGATGGGTTTTCACCGAAGAAGAAAGAAGAGTGATCTTGATTTCAGCATGGCAAAGTATGCAATTGCAGAGGGCGTCAATTGTTGCAATGTCAACATGAAGGAGAAAACTAGAGTTTTTCGGCAACAACATGTTTTTAGCTATTTCCAGCAACCAGAATAGATAATTTGATGAGATGTCATCGGCGAGTGGCAGAATCACGAGAGGATGCCGTTGGACAGACTAAATCAACCGACGAACAATCAATCTGTGGCGGTGCAAGGTGGAAGTGTTGTAGAGGATAGGGGGTTTGAAAAAGAAAAAAGGAAGATGATGTGCAGAAATTAGTGCATTGAGGTGTACTAAAGCAGATAAACATGTGCGCTTATTTTGTCATCACAAAGTCAAATTTAGGTGTTCCAAGTATCAATTCCTATGATTTTAGGTACTACAAACATGATAGCAGGGTCAAACTAGGCAGATTATGCTTTTGTGATGCAAATCTAATAGTGTGTACAAATCAACAATGATTTTGTCATAATCAGTGATCCTAGTGATAGATCTGAGCTTTCGAAGCACTGAGAAGTTTATGGGCAATGCATATCGAGTGGATGGCGCATCATTGGGTGTGATTGGATATATCGCAAATGATGATTGTGTTACAAATGATGTATTATTTGTTTGTTTGTCTGTCTGTGTAAGGTGCAAATGGTGCACGGAGAGCACGAATAATAGACTAATTTTCTTATGTTCCACAGTGGGCAGCGATTGTAGGTCCTAAAACTGTGACCAACAGATAGTGGATAAATCTTATAATTGTGATCGACAGAGGGCCATGAAAGAGCCTAAGAGTTTTAAGCTTGATGGTTTGGAAAATGGATGCATGATTAGGTAGCCGATGCACAAGTGGTGCATGGATCAATTCACAATTGGTTGCATTAGTATGTGGTGACATACGGATTTAGATATCTGCAAATTGCATGTGTGTGATATGCAAGAGCAAGTGGAGCTATTGGCATATGGCTTAGTGCAATTTGGCATACATGTGAAGCGATGGTGAGTATAATGATAGGTAGAGCTCTTATACTCATGTGATAAGAATATGAGAATGTTGTTATTACAGGGTTGCACACGGTTAGCAATCACAGGGGCATTTGGATCTAGCCAATCCAACATGTAGGTAGTGAAAGTATGAATGGTATGTAGATGATGATGCCCGGTTGGAAAAGCAACAAGGTTCACAGAAGAAGCTCCATAGAGAGATGAAGAAGACGATGAGATGCGCATCAAAAGGTAGTCCACTTGATCTTTGATAGTGGCAATTTGTGATTTCTTTAGATGCTAGCAAATGGAAGAGATGGCGCCACAAGATGCACAATGGTGGATTGTCCAGGCATCTCGGGTGGAGACGCAAGAAATGCTAGTTCAAATATAGTGAATGATGACCTGACTGATAGAAAGCTGATGATTGACTTACAAAATGGATGGTGACATTGATTGTTATCTTCAAGCTAGCTTGATGACTATAGAATCCAAACTAAGGTAGAGATTGTTGGGTTCTTTAGAGTCTTAAATTTTAAAAGGTCTAGTTAGGACTAAGTGAGTCCATTTGTAAAGCTCAATAAAAATGCTATATAATGATCTTTTAGTCAGAGATTCAATTGAAGCTCTAGGGTTGAGACTAAGGAGCCGTCATATAGATTCCAAGGTCCCTGGAGTGAAAGAGAGGGGTTTTCAAAGTATGTTGATTGATTTGGAACGGTGTGTGAGACATTTTAATGTATCTCGGTAATCTGTTCTTCATAGTGGATTTCTCTCTTGTAATTTTTTTGTAAATTGAAGGGTTTTCCACATAAATTATGTGCCTTTAATGTGTGCGTATAATTATATTAATGATTTGTGTATGCATGATCTTATGCTTCTGATCGTGATCCTAGAATTAGTATCAAAGCTTCTACAACAAAGGGTTACCCCTAGGGTCTTTCTCTAGGACATCTTTTTGTGGTATCAAGCCTTTGAACTAAATGTTCGACCATCATTGATGGATTGGCTTTATTACCCCTTATTCGATCAATATGAGTTCTTATTCGGGACTCAATTCGATTTTCTAAGTTTTTTCCAAGCTTTTCTTAAATTTTGAAGAGTGAATCTCTCCTCTCTTCTTCATTTTAGGACAATGGGTGCAAAAGATGCTAATATTAAAAAAATATCACCGTGAAATAACTCAGCTATAATCCAAAGCAATGATTTGCAAACAATAAGTGGGAAAAAAAGGCACTTTGTAAAGAATTGAAATATTATCAGATAGAAAACTAACCCAAATTTCAAAAGAGGAAGATGTATACCTTGTAAAAGCCTTTAGAAAGCTTTCCCAATTACCTAAGGGATTTCCTACAATATCTAAAGATGAGGGGATTTTTGAAATTTCTAAAACTATATTTCTTTCCAATTTCCAACAAGTTGAAGAGTTTTCTAAAATTTTAGAAAAAGCTTGACTATTCCCCAAATTCTGTGGAGGGCAAGGACTTTACTAGAAAATCCCAGATAAGGAACTTTTTTGAAAACTTCAAAACCATAAGGGGTTATACTATAAAAATCCTAAATTTATTTTCAAATAGAAAATTAGTGGGACTTGTTTGAAAATTTTCAAGGAAAATCCAAAAAAACCAAAAGACAGTTGTCTTCCTCATGCAACAGCAATGGCAATTGGGTTCGAAACCCACCACGAACTGTCAATGATGGCAACGCAGCTAGCAAGCTTCCACTAGAACCGTCGAGCAGTGATTTCTACACTTAGGGTAGTCAAAGCTGGAGTCTTCGATGCTGGTAGTGCATCATGGGTGTAGTAGTAGTAGCCAAAAGTGAAACCAAAGGCTATCACTCGTCAAAATTGTGAGGGCAGTTACCGGAACCAAGGAAGAAAATTGTTCAACATCTATCACTTGTTGAAAGTTGCTAGATCTAGAGAATAGGCTCCAGAAGGTGAAATCGACATTGGGTGTGATGGATCTGAAGCCTAAGTTGTCGAATCTAGAGAAGAAAGTATTAATGATGGGTTTCAACACCAACAGTTGCCGAATTTGAGAGATATGAACTATATTGAGTTGAATCTAAAACCTATGGCCCCAACAAGAGTTTCCGACAACAAATAATAAATGGACTCTTCTCAACTTGTAGCCATCGATGGCTTGCGGAAGCTCTGAACCTTACTTTTTCCACTTGAATGTGAATGGGACACGAAATTATTTGAAGATGAAACACTAGGCTTTAGCTTGAATACCAAACGAATATAGCAATGGGTAAAAGAAGACTTCAGAAGAAAGAGGAAAAATCTTCTCGGTAGAGGAGAAAAGGGAAGAAGGGGAGAAAAATAGAAGAAATAGAGATTTGAGATAAAGAGAAAAGAGAATTGGGAAAGTTCAATATTGTATTCAATGGTAATCAATCAACAAGGATTCTATAAAACATGTAGAGCATCCTATTTATATAAGATTTATAAAAAAAGAAAAAAGAAACTCTTATGCAATCTCAATTCTAATGAGATATAGATTACTAAAATTAAGTATTAATCTGAAGCATTCATCAAAACAAACATATCAAAACAAATAAATATATAAAATAAAACTAAATTCCTAATTTCTATACTTGTACTTAGTAGACATGCAAATTTAGTGCAACATATACATGCAAATTTAGTGCAACCCATCATGATCTCCACCATAAATCCATTCAACAAAAATTACTAATAAATTTTCGGACTTACAAACTTTGTACTTGAATTTCTTACCATATTTAGAAATTTTACAGAGACTATAGCTCCAAAAATTTTGCAAAATAGCCACTGAAACTACTAGAATTTGCAATACTACCTTATTTTCTAAAATTTTAAAAAAATATTAATATTAAAAATTGTAGATTATCCCTTGTAATTTGAGAAGTTTTCTAAGGAGATCTAATAAGGTACGCATCTTCCACTTTGACAAAATTTGATTTAATTTTTTATTTGATAATTATTCAATTCCTCTCACAGAGCCTTTCTACTCATTATTTAATTACAAATCACTACATTAGTTGACAGCAAAATTATTCCATTTTGATTGTATGTTGATATCAGCATCTTTTGCTTCTCATTTTCTTGAACGTTGTGATAAAAAAATGTAAAATGAACCTCCAGGGTAGAATCCTTAACCAAAACCAAGAAATGAGAAGATCATTATCCAAAATTCAAGAATATGAGAAAAATTTGAATCAATAGCCGAATAAAAACCCAAACCAACTCAACAACGGATGCCATATTCAGATTTACCCAAAAAATACATCAAATATTAGATGCCATTGAAGGGTGCCAAAAGAGAAAACCCAAGCGGTAGGGCAAAATTTTCGTAATAGTCAATCACACAGTCCTCATGGCCCTAAAAAACCCCAAGTAAGCATTTTCTAGCACCTGTGATTTTGCTAGATTTATGAAGATATGAACCAAATCTAGCTCAAGCTGTGATTCTTGACCCCTGGTACCAAATCTCCTAAAAAACTCGACTTATGACCTAAGATTTGGAGAGAATTCTCTCAAAATTAGGAGTTTGTAAATGATTTAAGGATGAAATATTGTTTTCTAGGAAAAAAACTAAAGCCCAACTACTTTAAAAAACTAGAGATAGAGCTAAACTAGAACAAAAACTCATTAAACTTCATTCATCATCATTCCATAATGTAAATTACATGTGTATTTATAGTACATGCAGGAGAAAGATTTAAATTTAGCACAAAATACATGGAGAAGAAAGATTCAAATTCAGCACAAAATGCGCTCAATCTTGTCTAATCTACTTTTCATTCTGAACTAAGCTTGTAGCAAATTATCCCTCAACAACCTCAATACTTCAATTTTACTTTGCATAGTTTGTTTGACGAATTCAGTTTCTCTTCTTCAAATAAACTTCGTGGTCAAGATCCATAGAGTGCCTCAAAAATTCATGTCTATTGCTTCATGATAAGAAGTGTTGTACCACAACTCAGCCCATTCTAACCACTCGGTTCAATGTTTTGGTCATGGCATAGGAAAGAAGACAGTTTTCCAGACATCTATTTACCAACAATGTTTGGCCATTTGTCTGTGGATGGTAAGCAATGCTAAACTTAATTTGTGTTTCACTACACTTGAACATCTCCTTCCAAAATTTGCTCATAAAAATTGAATCCCCTTCACTAATGATAGACTTAGGGAATCCATGTTGTAAGGTGTAACGCCTAGGGTGTTGATTTTTTGGGTAATTATCTGTTGAAATACATTGTATTTGTCTTTAGTATTAATATAAATGGAGATGAATTGAAGTGCGAGAAATTTTGCTCCCTTACGTAAAAGAATGAATTGTAAAATTTTGATTACAATTGTTAGATAATGAGAGTCATTAAAAGTCCATGTGTTAGACATTATGTCGACTAAATTGAGGGCAATTGTTATGTATATTAATGATATATTATATGAAAAAACCATAGTTAAAAGGGTATGAGAAGCAAAGAACCAAAGTGAAAAAGAAACAAAGGAAAATGGGTAGCTGGATGTGGTGCTACGGCCCTGCTTTAGGAAAACACCACGATGGCGTCCAACGAATCAAGCGCCACAGCACCAGTCGGCACAATAAGTCAATGGTCTGACTTTTTAATGTCGTTCCCGTTCCGGTTTAGCCCCGTTCCGTTTCCTCTTCTTGCCCATGCCCTAGATGAGACAATGACCTCGTTTTGTCCCATTTTCATGCCATTTTAGCGAGGGATTGATCGTGTTTAGGAATGAAATCCATCAAATTTGTATCCAAGTCTAAACTTGCTCTGTCTGGGCAGTGAAAGGAGGAAGAAAGAGTTGCTTTGCTGCAACCCATGGTGGGTTTTTGAGGATTTGAGGCCGAAATCATGTTCTAAGGTGGAAGCAACGTATGAATATGATGGTAAGCTAATTTTTCTTCATTGAATTGATGATTTTGGTTAGCTAGGGTTTCCATGCTAACTCGTGAATAATGGTTTCGGAGGAAAAATGGTATGAACTATATGGAATCCATGAGAGAAATGATTAAGTAATTATAGTATTTTGGAACTTAATTGAAAATGAGAAATTATGATTTATGCTTTGGTAGGGTTTCGTGAACAGTAATTTTGGGAAAATTTCATGAATTATTGTTAAATGCATGGGAAAAATGACTAATTAGTTAATTATATTGGTATGGAGTTTAATTGGACCTGAGAAACTTGATTTTAGACAATGACCTGATCAAAGGGTGAAAAGGGCTTTTGTGTGAAAGTGTTTAAGAAGCAAATCAACTGACTAAAAGGCTTAGTTGATTCGTTTTTATGGCTATTTACATGTTAATTATGTTATATGATAAGCGTATGTTATGGGAAATGAAATTCATGTGAAAAACCTTGCTAAAATGTTATGCATTAAGTGACGTACTTTAGATATTTGATGAAATACTTCACTCAGAAACAAGATGTGCTACCTAACCTATAGCAGTCCTTAAGTGGCCATTGAAAGTTATATTTAATGGACTTGAATTGATGAGTGGAAGGATAATTAGAGAGGCTAATGAATCTTAAATGAGGTATTTGAGAATAAGTGTGAAACATGTGATTGAATAAGGAGATAAGCGCATGTGCAATGAGATCATTAGGCAAGTTTCTGAAATTTAAGTAACCTTCTCATTTGGACGTATAAAATTTCAATTGTATTATATTTTGTGTGTATGTAGGCTCCATTGAAAATTACTTGGGAGCTAAGTGGCTGAATGGAAGCATGAGTTGAAGATTTATGAAATTGTACTTCAATAAGGTAAGTAGGCTCTCTTTTCAAGTTGAATGTATTGTTGGATGGGGATAGCAATTATCCTGTTGTTTGTATTTGTTTGTATATACGCATGTATGAATGGATGGGGATATTGGATATCCCATGAATCTTTGCTTTGTAATATATGTATATGATGTATGGATTGTTAGGGTAGTTTATGTCCCATAATCTTTTTTCTAGTATATGGAATTGAATGTTTGAATCAATGAGGATAGCAGATATCCCATTATGTTGAATCATTTGATGTTATAATGTTACATAAATGTATGGATTGATGCAGGATGTTACGTATCCCAGAATTCTTTATATGATAATTAAATGAACATGTGTATTAATGGAATGGCAAGCATTCTAGGATAGTATATATGGACATGGTATAATAATGAATTGCCTTGATGTAACATTTGCATAGATAGGACTAATATGTTTTTATGCCTGTATGGCATAGTTATAATATAGGTTGTGCCCGAATGGCACAGTTATGATGTAAAGTGCCTATATGGCACTATTATGATATAAAGTATCAAAGTGACCTAAATTTGATATATTATGTTCGGTTTGTAATAAGTGATATGATAAAATGATGTAGGACGTACATTGCAATGATGAGGACTTGAGCCTCATGAGTATATTCTCAAGATTGCATTATAAAGTATTTATTCATCTTCTGATGTAGAACATGTTACTTCTATTTTACTATTGTTTTCTATTTAGCCTACTTACTGAGTTCGCCCGGACTCATGCCTTCTTATTCCTTTGTTTTTTAAGCTGACAAGTCAGATAACGGATCCAATCGCAAGTTGATGTTTGTGAGTCGATCTGAAAACACTATTAGTCTTAGTATGATAAATCGGGATTGTATTCCCATCATGTATTTGTATATGATTGTATTTAAAAGATTTAAAATGTTGTCTAATGAAATGTATTGGCATGTCAAATAGATAAATATTCATGATATTGTGGATGGGTTGTTATTCCAGCTATGTCTACTACCATCACAGTGCGACTACGGTTCTGGGCAGCTGTGGATAAGTTGAGCTAGTTTAGTAATTTATGGGTTTGTTTTATAGTTATCGAAATTATAGTTTTATAGATGATTAATGCATACACAGGTTTAAATCCATATAATTCAAGTTAAACTCTACCGGATTTTAGCAGAATACTTCTTACAAAAATGGGCAATTTATTAGATAATGGTAAAACGCATAGGCCCCTAGGTGGGGTGTGACGTAAGGTTCCCCCTTACTAGGGCTGGAGATTATAGAAAATGAGAGGGGAAAGAGGGATCAGAGAGAGAGAGAGACAAAGAGAGAGAATAGGTAGAATAGGTGTGTAGTAGTGTAGTAGTATACTAAGTAGTGTTAAGATAGCGAAGATTGCTCAGAGAGGGAAATATATGTATTTCATTCATAACAAGTCTTTATATAGGCCAAGTTGCAAGTATCTAGTGCTAAATGCCACTTGCCCATTGACTACATCTCTCTCACATGGATTAAGAGTAAAAATTGAGGTTACAAATCTAAGTAAGAGTACAAGTGAGAGTGCCCATGAGAGTAAATTATGAGGTGCAATTACACATGAAAATAACTCTAATGAAGTCATCTATGCAAGTGCATCATGAAAATATGCTAAGCACTCTTCCTAAGCCAATAGGTGTCGGTTCTTGTCATTTCTATTTGCTTCCTCCTCCACAGCAACAAGAACAACTGGTTTCCTTTTTCGTGTAGGCATTGATTGATTGACCTTGACAAATGTTGCATGCAAACAACTGCTCGTGGATGGCTTAAGGATAGCAGCTTATTATAAGCAGAATGATTGTGGGATTGGCGGGCTAAATTGGGTTTGGTTGAATCGGGTTGAAAGTTTCAAACCAACACTACCCTAATCCTATATTTAAACCTTAACCTAATTCTAAGAAAACTGTGTTTGTTTAGAGTTGAATTTGGCTTGACAATTGGAGTAGAAATTCGAGTTAGTAATTTTAGTTATGAGTCTTATGACACATTTTTACTTTAAACTTATCTTAAATAAATACAGCATCAAAAACACTAAGGATTTATTTACAACACTAAACTGTAATTAAAAAAAAGAGAGAGAGAGGTGCATGTGGGAAACGGGTAAAAATGCTAAGGCTAAGGATTAGTTTAGGTAATTTAGAAATATTTGAAGTCAAGTTGGGTTGACTCTAGCTATCGACCCCTCAATTCCACCCAACCCAGATTACAAATGGGATCGAGTTGAATCTAATTTTTGCAACCCAATTTTTCCATTTCTCCAACCCAAACTCATTATCGAGTTCGGTTGATTGGGGTCGGGTTTAACCCACCAAATTTACACCAATATGGAGGATATGGGGATTTTGCAGAGGCTAACATGGATAGCGTACAAATAGCAGTGAGATGTACAATTATTTGGAGATGTCAATAAAGGTGGGCAACAGGTGCACATGGAGCATAAACTACACATGGCGTTGTTGGAAGGTGGAGGTGAGATACGACACTAGGCTTTCGACCCTAATACCAACTTGATATAAAACAGAAAAGGCTTTGATAAGATAAAAAAACGGGAAGACATTGAAAGAAAGAGATACCTCTCAGT
The DNA here is from genome assembly GCA_036873735.1 of Pouteria campechiana. Lineage (NCBI taxonomy): Eukaryota > Viridiplantae > Streptophyta > Magnoliopsida > Ericales > Sapotaceae > Pouteria > Pouteria campechiana. Next base: position 45,838 of record JAYJMB010002675.1, read on the forward strand.
AAGAAAAGAAAGAAAGAAAGTATTAAGAAAAATAAACGAAATTAGGGGAAAAATAGAAGACAAAGAACCAAGAAAACTCGGCTACTTCAATTCATAAACAAGTCTGTGAACCCTAACACATACTATGGCTACTTCAATTCATAAACAAGTCTGTGAACCCTAACACATACTATCTCCTTATAAAATTTCCCTATGCAAAACAAAACCTAATTTAATTGCTTAAGAATAAAAATCTAAATAAAATAAATAAAACACTAATCTAACCCATCCATCAAATTGATTTATATTTTGATCACTTGATGCGTACATCAAATCCCAAAATAAAAAAAAAAAATCCCTAGAATCCAAAAATAAAATATCCCTAAATAAATACCACCATATTGCATTATTAACAATTAATTGATGTAGGACAAAAAACAAGTTTTAATAAGATAACAAAATTAGAACATTTTGCAAGAAAGAGGTAAACTCTCTCAATAGTGAAAGAAGGGAAGAAAGAAATAAACAAAACTTGGGGAAACAATAAAAGAAAATAGGCCAAGAAAAGTCATAAACTTCAGTTCATCAAGTCAATGAACTCTAAAACATGCTATTTTATTTATAGAAAATCCCTACGAAACATAAAACCTTAAATTAATTTCATATGAATAAAAATCCTAAATAAAACAAATAAAATTCTAATCCAACTCATCCATAAGTTGATTTGCATTTTGATTACTTGATGCATGCATCCAATCACAAATAAAATAATTAAATACCCAAAATCCAAAAATGAAATATCCCTAAAACCCATATTGCATTATTCATCAGACTATTACTAGAAACATTGATTTTAAATAGTGTTCGCAAAATCAAAATTCTTGATGAAAATTTGCCAAAAATTTTGTTTCCCCCCTCTAGCGAGATGTTCTTACCAAAGAAACATGCATATGTTGTAGATTAGGAGATAATTTCGATATTATCTCCAAAATCTCAAAATTATCTCCAAAATTTTTGAAATCATCTCAAAAAACTCGAAATTATCTCCAATTTTTTTGAAATGATCTCGAAAAACTCGAAATTATCTCCAAAAATTTTGAAATTATCTCTAAAAACTTGAAATCACAAAAAAATCGTTGGTAAGACACACAAAGCCCTTCTGAAACCCATTTCAAGCCATGTAAACCACTTTTCTTTGTTTGAAACCCACCCTAACCTCAGCAAAACCCATCTATGACAGAGGTTCTTTTGATTTTACACCAAAATAACAATATTTAAAGTTTTGAACAATCAATTCAAAGATTGAAGGTGCACAGGTGTTGTGAGTCCATCACTCCAGCTTAGATTCAACTTGAAATCAGTTTTTTAAGATCGAAACTAACCTACCTTACTTCAAAAGGGGATTTCGACTCCATTGTAAGTGGTTTTCAACAACACCAACTAAAACCGGGTGGAGAAAAAGGCTTAACAATGGGTTTGCAGCAGGGAACATGTTCCGAAATCAATATTTAGGGTCTATTTTGGTAATTCTAAGGACCAAATCCTGTTCTTCCCTCTCGTATTGTATAGATCCAGCCTCTTTTGTATTTTGTTTCATATTTTTAAATGATTTGTTGTTATAATACATATTTTTTTAAAGATCTATCCTCTTGTATTTCTTTTATATTGTGAAATAATGTTTGTTAGAAAATGTTGTTTCTTTTATATAACACACAAAAACAAATGGTTAATATATTTTTGGGAAAAATATTTTTTTAAGAATAAAGTGATATTATTTTTCAGCAATTATAAGGGGTACATTAGTTTCCCATGTAATTGCCACCTAAATAAATTAAATTTTCAGCAATGTATTTGCTTTTATTTATTCCATATTTTGAAAGACTGGTTGTTTTCTATAAATAGTTGATATTTGGTTTTTTGAAAATAATTATTGTTATAACTGCACTTAATTTTTCGGTAATGTTTTAATAGCGATGTAGTTATATGTTTCATAATAACTTTACGCAATACAAACATGCCTTTAGTAACTTCTTTATATTAGAAATGTTTTTTATCGGGTCTATGTGACATTACTATATTTCCATTTCTTCCTATATATTGACATTTAAAGTATTATTTTTATTCTAAGTATTACTTTAATATTAAATGCATATTTAGATTTATTATTATTTATTCTAAAGTTTCATTAAAAAATGCCTAATTTTTCTCTATTTTTTATATTTTTTTAGTATTTTAGCAAAATAATTCAGCGAAATTATCAATAATTTCTCCGAAATTAGCAAATTTTCTCTTTCTGGGCCTAGCAAAATTTTCTCTTTCAGCGAAATTGTGCACACTGGTTTTAAATTAAATTTTTTAAAAGACAAAAACATGAAAGAAATCCATGTCTAGCTTTGTAATTCTGATGGTATACACATATGCTAAGCATAAAACATGATTGAGGTCCAAATCCTAATAATCTACCATAACAGTCATTGGAAGTACCATGGATCCAAATACATCTTAAAAGAATAAAAATACTTCTTAAAAGAATAAAAAACTGAACAATCCTTTCACGATATCTGAATATGCAATCCTATAGAAGCCTTCAAACAAGAAATGCATGTTTGGGGAATTTGTAGCCTGTTTAATTTCAAGAAAATCAGAAATCTCTCACAGTTTGAGATTCAATACAATTCAAGCCCTATAATGAATTAAGTATGATCTTGGAAATATTGAATGACACCATGTTTGAACCAAAGTCAGCCAGGATGCTTAGACTTGATCCTCTCTATGCACTTGTTTAAACCTTAACATAAAGTATCGACTGAGGCAGCATCTTAGTCAGTCTATCATTTCTCCTTTCAATCTAGTGCAGTACAAACTCTCCAGATACTTGACAAGATGGTTGAAATGCAACAAGAAGGCTCATTTGAAGTACATTCTTTTATAGAACCATGGCCAACATCAACAACATGGTGCTGTTTTCTTGTGATTTATATCCTATTCGGAATCACAAAAATAATGGGAGAATTTCTGTCCAATTAAATCAATTCTCTATGTTTAATGATCCAAGAGATGCCTTATGCTATGGCATCACACCTGATTACCAAAAGGAGATCAAAACGGACAGAAACAAGGCAATGAAAGTAGCTCTTTTGGAAGTTAAATAGTATAGTCCAAAGGCAACTGCAATGAGGCTTCGTTTGGCCGCCCGGTGAGATTTAGCACTTTTATAAAAGTGTTGCGCGTTTAGGAGAAGCAGTGATTTATGGCTTCCGCCAAAAGTGGAAAATGGGCTTTTACTGTGATAAAAAAACGCAGTGAAGAAAACGTGTGGCCAAACCGACCCCATGCAATGCGCGTTTAATGCCTCCAAAAGCACTTTAATCCCATCTAACGCACAGCCAAACGAAGCCTAAGCCTTTTCGAAGTTAACAAGTATAGTCCAAGGGCAACTACAGTAAGTCTTTTCGAAGTTAATAGTATAGTCCAAATGGCAATGACAATAAGCCTTGTCAAAGTTACTTGTATAGTCCAAATGGCAATGACAGTAAGCCTTTTGGAAGTTACAAGTATAGCTCAAAGCAGTGTTATCAGAACCGGACCAAACCAGCTGGTCCAACCAGTTCAATTGTGAACCGGTCACTTGACCGATCCGGTCTAGCCTGGTTTGGTCCAATAGTAGTTTTTTTACAAAAATTAATATTATTAATATAATAAGAGGATAAACTAAATTGATAAAATAATATACAAAAGATCTATATATTTAAATTAATATCTATGGTTTAGATTTTTCAAAATTATGCTATATTTTTTAAAATATTTAAAAAAAAATCTGTTCAACCAGTTGAATTGGCCGGTCCGTCCATGAACCAAACGCCTGACCGGTTCAACCACTGGTCGAGTTCTAATAACACTGGTTCAAAGATGTTTCAAAACAAACCTCTCTGGTCAAGCTCTATGACATGGGCTTCCTTTTTCAACTCTCTGAAAACAGCTTTTGCCCTTTTGCAGTACCTGCAAATTGCAATGCTAAGGTTAATGAACAAATAGAGTTTACAACTGAAATGAAGACAAATAATGCTAAATATACATATGGAAGACAAAATTCTCAACAATGTAGAAGCTATAACGTGCATAAAGAAAAAGAAAAAAGGCAATGTATAAAGTATCATCTAATGAACGAGCTTCATGCTTAAAAAAGTGTGATATAGGTAATCCAAAAGAGTTATGAGATGGCAGCATGGCATAACAAGTGCCTACTCCATGAAAATACAAGAATGATTAGTAATATGAATTCAACTATTCAAGTAAGCAATTTCACTTAATTTTTTATAATATCAAATCAACAAAAAGTAGTAAAGTGAAAACAAAGAGAAGTATAAAAACATTCTACTTATAATCTAGTTGTGGGCCTAGACTTTGTAGGTTGCCAAGTCAAGTACCAGGTTTAAACTTTAAAGGAAGCAATTTTAGAGTACAGCTTACAGATCCTTCTCTCAATTGTTCCATTTATTGGTCAGCCATCTGAAACTGCAATTTGTATATTGATGAAGATATACATAAATACATATATATATAGGAAAACAATTCAATAGAAATGTTTCCAATTTGAAATCTTTTTGTTTTTCATAGTCCTTGATGTTTTTATCAAATCTAAGCCATACATTACGTTTATCATAAGTTTTTTAGTCAAGATGTCAAAAACCATCATGAGTGGATATGCAGAAAAATATTTTTTTGAATATTGTGGCCCACCTACATATCCAATCATAGTGATTTTTGATATCTTGACTAAAAAAATTATAATAAACATAATGTATGGCTTAGTTTTGATAAAAACATGAAAGAATATGGAAAACAAAAAGGTGCAATATTGGAAACATTTCTATTGCATCATTTCTCATGCATGTAAGTATGTATGTATATGTGTATATATATTGGGCTTCGATTATATGCGGATGCCCGCATATAGCATATTTCTTGCGGAGGCTTTAACAGCCGACCGATCGGCGTCAGATGATCACAGCCCTCCACTAAACGCCCAAATGCTACTTGCAAGCTATCCACGAAGGAGCTAAAACCCTACCTATCTAGAGAGAGAGAGCCTTCGCACGCACCCCCTCTGTCTCTCGAGCTCTCTCCCTCTGAGCTTCTCATCTCCGCAAATCCTAGCCTTCGCAGCCTCCCGAACATGAGAAAACCATCATCTGCCAAAGCATCTCATCTGCCCCCTCC
>JAYJMB010002676.1:0-15003 GCA_036873735.1 Pouteria campechiana
ATCCATTACAAAGTATGAATCATAAATATACTTCATATATACTACATGTGACAAATGCATTTTTGTTTAAAATAAGACATGTCAAAGTTTTAAAAAGAATCAAAATGCAAAAACACAAATCGAAGGATGCCAACCACTTAGACCATGCACCTGGCAAACTTCCTGGTAATAGACTATCAGAAAAATTAAGAAATGAAGCACTAGAAGATGAAGCACCTGGCAAAGTTCCCAATTGCATGTGCATACTGCCTAGCAGCACAGTCAATATGGCAGCCGCCTGCCATACCACTTGCAAGGTGGTAGCAAGAATTGCATGGAAGAAAATCCAGAAAATTGGCCACAACTACCTGTCATATCGCATGGCTCACATCCACTTGGCCCACAATCTTTCCAATCCGCCTGACAATGCCCAACGATCAAAAATTTGAACATTGCATGTAATGAAAAATTCAAGCTCCTCATCCAACGATCAAGATTTCAAGATTGAGGAGCACTCAAGGGACGTTTTAATAAGAAGATAGAGAGCAGAAAACAAAATATACAAATAAGAAAAAGAGGGAAATCATCTTGCAAATCCTAAAAGCCAAGATCTACCACTTTCATATTCCAAAAGAACTTTCATTCTTCATCTCCTTTAAGGCCAATCTCTTCACAACATACAGTTAGAGTTTCTATGACAAGAAGAACTAAATCTAAGATCTTACTCAGCACTCAACAAGAAACACATCAAAAAGTGTAATTTCTTATTTCAGTTATTTTATTTGTAGAAGTTGCTGGTTAGTTTAAAAACTAGGGTTAAAGTTATTGGTGAGCTTGTGAAAACCAATGTTGTTGAAGTTGTTGGTGAGCTTATGAAAACCAACATTGTTCAAGTTGTTGGTCAGCTTGTGAAAACCAACATTGTTAGAGTTGTTGATAAGCTTATTAAAACCAACATAGTGAGTTTTTGGTGAGCTCTGTAAAACCAATGTATGAGTTCTTAGTTAGCTCGGGAAAACTAAGTGTGATTTCATAAAGTATTAGTGGAACCTGAGTGTAGCAAGTAAAGTTGACTCATAGAGTGAAGTAGGTGCCAAGAGAGGGCTTGAACCACAATAAGTTGTGTGTGCTATTTATGCTTGATCTTTCCATTATACTCTTACTTGCTCTATCCATTGCTTCACTTTGATTAGCACGCTAACATAAAAGAAAGAAAGGGATTTGATTAAGTAGGGATCAAAAGAAGTAAATTTTATAAAACTCAATTCACCCACCCTCTTGGGCTCTAGCCTATTCTATCAGGACCAACATAATCTTTATTTTTATCTTCTTTTGACTGTTGTTCTTTTTAATTAATTTTTTTGGTTCAAAAATTAGGATTTGATTTTTAAAGTACTTTATTTTATCTTTTAATTCTTTTATTTCATGATGCATATCTGAAATAGTAATAGGTTTTGGATTATTTTCTTTAATGTATTTATTTTAATTTTTTATAACTTCAAAGATAGAATAAGGTTCGTTTATGATTAATTAATCTTCAGTTGAGTTTTTTTATTTGATTTTTTTTTGAATCATTTTTTGATAATTTTATAAACCTTTCTATTTGTTATTGTCTTATAACTAGATCTTCTATATTATTAATGATTTCAATGAATAAATCATCTATGGTTGATAAAACATTTATATCATAATATTCTAAAGAAGATGTTTGATAATCAATTTCATTATTAGGACATTGACATATATTTCCTAAACAATGATGAATAGATTTAAAAGAGGAGGATTCTAAATTATTACAACTATTAGAAGAATAATCAATTTCTGAATTAGAACTTGAACTAGTCATAGATATTTGTTTTAATTTTTCTGAAAGTTCTTTAATAGAAAGATTTATCTTATGTTTTAATAATTATTTAATTTATTTTTAATAATATTTAGAAGCATAGTGCTCTTGTTCTCCACATTTAAAAAAATTATTTCATTTTGATTTTCTTATGATATTTTTTATAAGGTTTTCTGTAATATTCTTTTGAATATTTTTTCTTTTTTGAATGTTTAAATGGTCTAGAGGTAGAGGCTTCTTTTGTAGCTTTATAGAAAGATCTTTTAGACTTTTTATGGGCTTTATAAGGTTTAGCTTTATAATGTTTAGGATGAGATAATATTTTTTTAGTAAAAGGTATACATTTCATACCATATTGAGAACAAAACTCTAAAAAATTTTGATTTCTAAGGAATTTGGTTTCTTCTACTTTTCTTTGATTACATAATTCAATAGCAACTACATGTATTTTGGAAAATAAAGTTCCCCAAGTATAGTTTGAATAGGCTGGGTTACCATCATTTTCTGATTTAAGAAGAGTTTTTACTCATTTAAAAACTGAAGGTAATACTTGTAGAAAATTTTCTTTATAAATATCTGATTTACCATAATTTAATAATAATATGTCTATAAGAAATACATCTTTATATCAATGATAATTAGATAGTTTTTACATCATAGTTTCATTAATCTTTCTTTTATAGCAGATTGATAATCTTCAACTTTTTTGAGGAAATTATATATAATATTACTTACTAAAGTGTATACAAGATCTGGGTCGTTAAGTACAATTTCTCTTTCTTTTTGGGTGAGTTGTAAATCCCACCATCCTTTTAATTGACTAGTGAAACAACATGCTAGAATATTAGCAAATATTTCTTTCTAGTAATTGCCTCGATCTTAATATAATAGAATAAACAATCATACTAGAACAAGTATTCCATATTTGATATTCAGATTGAGCATCTATATTCCATTCATAAACACTATTTGGATTAATATCATTTAATTGTGTTGGAGGTTTTTCAAATTGTTGATCCATTGGTGAAGGTCTTTTGTAAAATTTTTTAACCTAATAAAATATACTCTATTCTTCATTAATTCTTTTGGAGGTGTTTCTTTTAAAATAGTTTTGATATAATTTTGTTTGTTAATTGAAGATATAGTGTTTAAAGAATATTTTTATTTATTTTGCTCTCTGTTTTGTTTTTCTAATTTATTTATTATAGTTGAATAACTTGTAGGATTGGGTATAGATTCTGATATTTTGGGTGTTTAGTTATTCTACTAGATTCATTGCTAGAACTAGCAGATTCTTTATGAGTAGCCATAGGAATAATTAGGGTAGTTGGAGTATTTAACTTATTAGTAATCTCAATTAGTTTTTCATTAGCGAAATTATTTTGTTCTATGATACGAGATAAATCTTTGATAAAAACTAGCATTTGTTTATAAATAGAGATTTTATAGGGTTATTATACATTTACCATCTATTTCTCTTAATGATCTATTATTTCTATTTTTAGGTTGGATAATTTTTGGATTTCTTAGTGGTGAAGGAGGTCTTGGTGGTAGAGACGAGGAAGAATTGGACACAGTAGAAGATCCATGCATCATATTGATGGATTTTAATACTTGATTGTCATACTATGTAAAGAGTTTTATATAGGTTTTTATTTGCTGAATATAATTTATCCATTTTTGTATAATATTTTCTCTTTCATCTTTATTATAACTATTAAAGAACCATTTTCTTTTTTTTGGAGAAAACTAGAATTCATTTATACATAAGTGAGGATTAATTTTAAAAATAGTCGTATCTTCTACAACATTGATATTGAAGTCAAATTCAAAAGGTTCTGGTTCATTTTGAATATTTTGAGTTAATCATTGAGTAGTAGGTATAGGCTGTGTAGGTATTCTTGCTATGTTTTCATTATAGTATATTGGGAATTTATTAGAAGGTGATGGAGTTATTGACATAATTTTCTGGGAAGAATTATTTGTTCCTCAATGGGTTTAGATATAAGTTTTGGTGTATTATAAGATGAAGTGGATGGACAAGATTGAATAGTGATTGGTGAATTTTGGGATAAAGGTTGGAATCGTAGTATAGCACTATTTTTAGTTTATAATATAGAATATATATCATTAGGACCTTGTATATGAATATTAGCTTCTGTTTCATTTTCTATAGTCCATTCTATCGATAATTTAACATCACTCCATAATATTTTCTTTGGTTCAATTGTACCATGGATAGAATTTGTGACAAAATAAGGAGTTTCACCCTTTTCATGAGTAATTAAAGATTTAGGAATTAATGTTTTCATGGCATTATAATAAATACGATATTGTACACATATAGGTTTAGATCCTTAAATCATCTGAAAGCCTTATGTTTGTAATAATAAAGTAATAATTTCTAAAATATGAGGATTTTTTAAACTTACTGAGAAATTAGGAAAACTATTAAAATAAATAGGACCATTATGCAAATAAATTTAAAAAATTTTGAGAATAGAATTTGAAAATTTAATATGTCTATTATCTTTAAGACAGGCTAATACTGATGTTTTTAACCCGGCTCTTACTAGAGATTGTACTGCTACTTGAATAAGACCAAAATGAAGAAATTTATATCCATCTTTTATTAATTTTTCAATAGTCTATTTTGAGAGTAAAGATATCTTATGTGATCCTTTGGTAAATTCCATAATCATTTTAAAAATTTTAATAATATATTCTTTTTTAGAATTGAAACTTCCTATTTTATATATTTTAGAATCGAAACTACCATATTATATAATTATTTAGCAAGAACATTTGGTATCATAGCCAAATAGAAGATTTCTCTACATAATTCTTTTAAAGTCATAAAAGTTTTGGTCTCAAGTTTCTTAGAAAGGCTTGAAACCCGTTAAGCGAAGGAGTTGAGGGTGTTTTAGCCTAAAGAGAGTAATTAGTCTTGACCTAAAACTCTATTATGGAGCTAAGTCTTATAGAATGTAAATTAGTAGAATAAAAGAATACTCAATAAATGATTTATTTTTGAACTCGCTTGTGATTGAAATTGATCCAACTTTGAGCTTGAAGTTGAGTGAATGTGTAGTGGAGTAGAAACCTTTGGAAGAAAAACTTTTGACTCTTGTAAATGAATAAGTTTAATCTTTTTAAATGTCTAACTTATTCTTCCTTTGACTTGATCTTCTATTTATAGACCTTGGAGGAGTTTATAGCCATTACGAATGAGCTTGTTGAGATTTCGACCGTTTTAGATAATTTGCGATCCACTCAACGAAAAAGCTAACAATAACAACTATAGACCTCTGTAAGTTGGGGAAAGCTCTTAGTGACCATTACAACAATAAAAATAGACCTCTAAAGGGATAAGTGTGTCCTCTGTGAATTGTTGGGAGAGAAGAAGTTCTTCTAGAGACTTCCCTAGACCTTTGCAGATCAAATTTTCTCCTTTGTAGCTTTCTCTGTAAACTCTGAAAGTTCAAACTACCACTAATAGCTAGTTTTGTAAACCTTTGTATGTTTAACCATTCCTCTTTCGAAGTCTCTGTGGAAAGACTACAACTTAGAGTCGATTTTGGGTTATTCTACAAACCTCTGAAGACGAATGGCTTTCCTCTCTTCTATCCTTTGAACTACAAAACTTGGTTTTTATGCTGCATTTATTTTTTTTGTTCCTTTCTTGTTTTGTGATATGTGTGAGTTGATAAAATGTAGCCTTGGATCCCACATCACTCCTACTTTGGTTCCATTGTGTTTTTCTTTAAATTTTTCATTTTACTTCTCTAACAATTAGAAATAAACTTTGTTAGTACCTTCTTTTTTACTCATGTGTTTGTTCATCACCAAAACTTAGCTATTATAGCTATTCATAATAAAAATCAAGTTGATTATAGGATTAGTCTCATCATTCTACCCCTTTTTGATAATGATAAAACATTGTAAGTGATTCCTTTCTCTTTTAAAAGGTTATTCATTAAAGGAGTTTGTTTGGGATCTTATTCCTTTTTCTTTCTATGTATTAATCCCCTTGAGACAGCATTCGAAATGAATTTATACATCAATTATATCCCCTTTCTATTCATAATAAAAAAGGTGAGTAGGGGTAGATTAAGGATTAACTAATGAGATGGTATGCAAATGCAGTGAAGTGCAAACATACAATATAAATAACAATAGTATTATATTGATTAATGAGAAGGTAATTTATAACTATGAAAGGAAAAGTACAAAAAGAAGTTAAAACAACAAAAAATAGGATCAACATGGGTCAACATGGGTCATGGTTGAGGTTTAGATTTCCTGGTATAGATTAGAGGGTATAGGGCAAAGCTGTTGGAAAGTTTCTTAAGGGTAAAGGTAGTGGTTGTTGGTTAGAAGACTAGGTTGGTTTGGGTTTGGCGGTAGAGGGTTTGGGAGTTCTTGGCTTTTTCTTGAGACAATTATCTTTTTCCCAAATTTTTGAGTCGACTGTGCTAAGAGGGGTCCAAGAGTTGTGTCTCAAGAAGGGCTAGGTTGGGATGGTGGGTTGGGTTTTGATAGGATAGAGGCTAGAGCATCTGGTATGGTTGAATGGATGATTTGGATTCTAGTGGTATAAGTAGGGTCTTCAAATTTTGGGTAGGGGAATGAGATTTTGGAAAAAGCATGACTAGTTTTGTTCAAAGGTCTTTGGCTACTTGCATGGCATCAAAGTTGGCCCTTTGCTTGGCTTGATATTTGGCAAAGGTCATGAAGATTAATTCAAGGAGAGGGGTGGAGGTAGGAGGCATAGGAAGAAGTAGATTAGTGGACTTGGAGGGTTGTGGGATAGGATTAGGTTTTGTTTTTACTTTGGGTTTGGATGTAGGCTTAGGAGGTTGATTATATTTGTGTGAATTTGTTTTGGGTGAGAGTGTGGTGGTGATATGGATTGTGGCTATGGCTTGGTGTGAGGTTTGGGTTTGAAAAGAAAGCAATTGAAGGAAGTTTGGATTTTGTCTTCAGGAGAAGGCTTGGTTTGTTTCTGTTGAGGCTTGGGTTTAGAGGATCTTGATGTGAAAATTTGATGGCCAGAGTACCCTTATTAAGAGCGTTTTCAAAAGTCAAATAGTTGGCCTTGATTTTGGTCTGAAAATTTGAGTGGGTCATTTTGATTGGTTGGAGATTTTACAAATGAAGTTAGAGTTGTGAGCAAGTGGAATGGTTTTAAGTTGAGTTTATGGTGGAGTGGGTTGTTTAGGTAGTGTTTGATGGTTCAAATTATAATTCCTCACAAGTGTACGGATTATAGCAATATAATGTACAATGAAAGGGTTGATTCCACAGAGAATGGTCAAACTGACTTAATTAATTTTAGTTATTGAACTATCCTAACCTTAAAAGGAATGTATTTATAACTAAATAGACTTGGAATAATGTTTGGTATAAGTTCAAAATTTTAGAAACTTAATGGAATGAAAGTAAATCGATGGCTAAATATAATGCAGAGATATTAGCAAGATACAAAAGTCTAGGGATCTAATTTTATCACAAGATGATACCTTTTTGCATAAGGAATGTTGGATTCAATGCCTCACTTAGGTTTGTTATTTCAAAAGTAAGATTATTAACGTTAGGTATACCGGTTTAAATCAAGTGTTTTTACTCATTCCAATTAACTATGGTGTATAGCATAATTGAAGTAAAAACCAATTAAGCTGAAGAACATAAGAACCAAAATAGTATGGTTTAGCATATGGTGTCTACCTTAACCATCTTGTCGCGCCCCACCTTCCGAGGTGTGGTGCTACATTTTTCCACGTAAATTTACCAAGATTTGCCCACTTTTAGGGTGGGGTGCACTACCCAAAAATCCAGAAGAGCCTCCTCTGAATTTCATCCATTCAAACCTGTACAATATTTATCATATAAAATAAAATAATAACATAAACTCTAAAACACACACCCATACTCCCATAGCCTAAGATCGACCCGAATCATGATGGCCATCCACATCTTTCTAATTATATAATTTCATTTACAATATGACAAATAATTCACTAAGACATGCCTTTCAGCACATGCATCATTTGAGATCTCATGAATACAAATATACAAATATACATAAAATTTGCAGGTTTAACTCATTACAATAAAATTTAATTGTCTTCAAATCATGCTTCTCAGTTACAACTCACAGTTGGAATTCTTTACTTGACCTACCAGCTAAAAATATAAATAAGAAGGCATGATTCTGGGCAATGTAGTAAGCAGGCATGATTCAAAATTATAATGAATTAAAGTAACCCGTTCATAACCAACACATCATTTCATATCCAAATAAGCAAAATCTATACTCATGAAACTCTCATTTACATTATTAGTTCAATCTCGAATAATTGCATTCAATCATGCTAATATACTTCATACATGCATATCAACTTTATCAATTTCTACAAATCATAATATCATTTCTATAAATCATTCTCACTATTCCTCAACAATCAAATAACCTTCCCATAAACAAAACATTAAGTATTCCAAACCAAGGACATTATACCAAACATTCTTGTACTCCAAACTAACTACATATCAAAAATAAACAAATATGTGATATGCACTATCCCCAGCCAACATACAAATGCCTGATTAAACAAATGAAATATTTCATATAGCCAAAAAAAAGAGCCTACTTTAGTGTAGAATAATAGCACCGCACCAAAATAATTCTTTAAATTCTTTGATTCCAAATCTAAGTTCAATTGACCTTGCATATATCATATATATTATAAATTCAAGCCTGCTTTGTTTCTTATTGAAGCAATTCATCAAACATATAACATACGTCGCTTAACTTAACATTTTGATTAAGACATAACCTCTAAATTCCATTTTCAGTTATACAAAATCACTTTACAACTCAATTAACATTGAATTTTCCGTAACACTAAGTTAATTGAGTTCATAATCCATTCCGACCATTGCATAATGTCATTATATATGAAATCCTCAATTTACTATTCACTTCGATTACTATTTTCTTCATGGATCACAACATAATTCAATTTTCTCACATCTAAAGCATATCGAAAACACTACAATTAACCAATTAATCATCTTCCCCCTGATTCTCACATCAATCCATATCCAATTCCCCCATAAAGTTACTATTCACAGTTTATTTCAAACCCTAATAGAGCAAACCCCAAATTCTCATGCCCAATTCTGTTCTAAACCACTATTATGCATGGATTAATCATTTCCCCTATGGTTTTACACATGAATTCCTACTAATTTGCCCAAAAATCACTATTTACAGTTCGTATGAAGACCTAGTTAACAGAAAATCACAAATTCGACAAATAGAAATAACTTACTATGAAATATAGGTGTGTCTTCCATGCATGAATGAGAATCCATGTCCAAAGCTACCATTAGCTCCTTCCATTTGTAAGAAATCGGTGTTGAGTCCATTTCCCACCATCTAAATCCTCAAAACGCAAGCTAAGAAACATGCTAACGTGATTACCCACCTAAATCAAGCAAGAAAATTGGTTAAATGGGGTTTAGTGTAAAGGGTATAGGAGTAGGGAAGGAAACGGAATAGAAAAAATAAAACAGAATGGGGTTTGGCGTTTAGAAAATTGCATTTTTCCACTGCTCCAACTCTTCAAAGAACCCTTGCCACGGAAAGGTCTCACTGGACAGCCAAAAAAATACATTTTTGGAAGCCTTTACGTGACAAAAAATCACCTTGCCACAGCAACAAATAGCCTTGCCATGGAAAGGTCTCACCATTTGCCCAAAAGTTGATTTTTTTGAGGCTTGCCATGGCAAAAAAACTCCTTGTCGCAGCAAGGTCATGCTATTTGAGATAGTGTTAATATGTTTATCATAACTTTCACATAAGATGTTTAAATGACCTGATTTTTAAGGCATTGGAAAGATAACTTCAAGAAACACAACTTTCATGTTAATAAATTTTCCAAATCAACCCAAAAACATGTCAAAAATTCCAATAAAGTTGAACCATAACATTCATCTCATTATTTTTCAATCATTTGGAACAATGTTAGTGTGTTAGTCATATCTTCCTCATATGATATCATAATTGAATGATTTTTCATCCATTAAATAGATAATTTTATGATATACAACTTCTATGTTGAATAAATTTTGTAATTATTCCATTATCTATGTTAAAAATCAATCACAATGAACCCTTTTTTGAACTCAGCATTTTCATAATACACACTTGTCCTTCTTTAGTTTTCTTCCAAAATTTTCACTTTTCTCTCATCTATCATTCTTAGACTTTCAATCATTACATTTCCCATTAATGTCATGCATAATCATCCTCAAATACTTATTTCAAAAATTAACTCCCCATCCATCATAAGGCTATTTAAAATCAAAATTCACACTTATAATAATCACTAATGGTCTCATTTCACATAAATACTTCAAATATGGTAATAAGCAGTTCCTACACATCTCATATATGAAATGAAGTTTGTTTATACCATTCACTATCTCATTTGAGGTCAATTATCAAAAATCACCTATTTAGTTGTTTTTACCAATCTTTTTCTATCATAAATAACTCCATAGGCCATTTTCATTTCAAATTGCATTCAATGCTCAATCCAGTGTTCCACACACATTACAATATGTATGATGACCATTTTATGCCATTCATATTGATCATAATTATGTTTTTTCCCAAATTCACCATTTCAGCTCTTTTTCTTCTCATTGACTTTACATAGCTCAAAATAGTAACACTAATCGAATTCATAGAGTAAACTCGACCTATTGTCATATGGTTAGATTTCAAATACTACAGGTGTTATAAACTCGCCTCCTTACAAAAAGTTTCATCCCTGAAACTTTCAAGATCAAGTAATTTTGTTTACTGTCTCAAATTTATAATCAAATCAGAACTTGCGAATTTGTTTCCATATGATGCACTACGCAAGCTAGGACTTTTTGATCATATAACCTAAATATTTACAAACTATCCTTAACTAATAGAAAAATTTACATTCATAATGCTTTATCTAAAAGACTAATTGATTCGATTAGCTTTACATATTTCTTAAAATATTGGAATGCATTATAGTTTAATCACTGAGCATTTTCACAATTTGATTCAAATAGGATTTAAATACCTCATTTATCTAGTCTATGAACAAAATAATCAAGTTCATACAAGATTAGCTCTTTCCAATCATTATGGAAATAGCTGTATCCATAAGAACCATCCCAACTTCACTTATCAACATATATTCTGATAAACCATTTTCCAATTCATCTTTCATCATAATTATGACATAAATTACATGTCATATAATTTTTCACAGTTATACAAGAATATATGTTCCCATTACACCTATACTGTGATAATACAACTCCTATCACAAGCATATGCAATCTCATTCCATATGTCTATCCACATATATTCCATCATCCATCCATCACCAAATTAACCTCACTTGTGCAAATGGAACTACTATCATGTGGCTAATACAAACAATAACCAAAAATTTCTAACTAAGATTCTATATCCAATGACTCTACATCTCATGAATACTGCTAACAACTAATACTATGCTCGGAAGGCTATCAACAAAGTGGACTCAGTCATTATCAAGTGGACACAGCATCCCCAGTTGTTGCATATGCCATGAATGTTATAAATGCCATGAATGTCATGAATGTCATGAATGTTATGAATGTCATGAATGCAATGGACATCCTGAATGCCACACAAATGCCAAATGCCACCGTACTGCCACCCTAGCAGCCATCACCTCAAGGGTGTCATGTCATGTTGTTTTCTAATTGGACAAGATGGGTGGCCCCCTGTCAAGCTGTGTCAGTCCATAAGTCTAATAGTATAGGCAACATAGTCCTTTTATGGATAGATTCCATCAGAAACCAAAGGAGCCATCCTAATAGGTACACAAACCTCAAATACACAACGATCATGTTCTTGCAAGCATCCTTAATGCATATCAATTCTACTCCAAAAGGCATACTATTCCAAGCATGCACCTCATCCAAGCCTCAATAACATCAATTATCCAAGCCTTAATCAATTAACCAAATTTCC
This sequence comes from Pouteria campechiana, assembly GCA_036873735.1. Classification (NCBI taxonomy): domain Eukaryota; kingdom Viridiplantae; phylum Streptophyta; class Magnoliopsida; order Ericales; family Sapotaceae; genus Pouteria; species Pouteria campechiana. Next base: position 11,898 of record JAYJMB010002676.1, read on the forward strand.
ACACCTCAATCAAATAGCCAAACTCAATTTCACACAAATACTATTCTAATAGGCATCCAAAGTTAAATTCAAATAAACAATATCGATTCCAAATTCAATTCCAAACAAATGATGTCGATATCTAGATCTAAAGTCAAGCATACATCCTATTCTCATTTCCAATCCAAGCATGCTTCAAATTCTCAATCACTATCAAAGCGTGTCTCAATTTCTTATCAATTGGTTAAACTCAAACACAAACCACATTAATTCATTAATACAAGTAACCTGGGCTAATAACAACATTCAATCTCAATTCTATGAGGGAATATGTAAGTTCCTTTATCACAATTCACATCATTTTATCATATAACACAGTATCATCATAACACAACAATTCCATAAATGGCCAGATGAATAATTTTTGAAACAATTACTGCTTTTATCCATCCCAATTCATAACATCAACACTTTACAATAGCCCAAATAATTAACAATTAGTATAACCACTATCCCTATCCAATCATTTATTCCATTTTAATTGCTCACAAACAAAATTATTCACTAGAACATAACATAATTTTAATAAACACAATCCTAATCAACCTTAGTGAAACCCATTGTCAATCAACACAATCATGGCCCACATAACTATTTATTCAACTGAACATGTCCACAAGCAGAGTTATTTATTCACGAATCAAAATTTCTTTAAGGAATTCATAAAGTGTTTAGCATATAATTCATTATAGTATTTATTCAGTTCTGAATTAAATCCATAACCCATTAAAACACAGATAAACATTTGGAAATTCATATTACACCATACCATCTCAAGTTGAATTCATCAAATAACTCATAAGGGTTCATATAGTTGATTCCATTACAATTCAATCTAACTAAACAAAATTAAAACTAGTTCACTATCCAAAATATGTAAACATCCAATTATGCTTCCTTGCGCCATCACCACGCTTCCCTATGCCACACTAATCACAATCTATGGTTGTCACTGATATAATTACTCATTTCAATCATGCTTATGGTATTACAATGCTTCTATAGTCATTTCAAAATTCATCTTCTATGAATATCAAATTTCATTCATACCAATTATGCATGATCATATCCTTACATAATTATTATTTACTTCACCTTTATTTCATTTCTCATGCTTCCTATTACCCAAAACTAATGTTCTCCCATGTTCTCAAATCATGATTAACTTATCCTTAGGCATATCATTTTTTATCTCTGTTTTTAATATCCCATAGCCATCATGATCCTGGGCTTATCACTTAGAGTCTAGGACTTATCACACAAAGAAATCCTAGGCTCTGATACCATTATGTCATGCCCCACCTTTTGAGGTGCGATGCAACATTTTTTCATATAAATTCACCAAGATTTGCCCACTTTTAGGGTGGGGTGCTATGCCTAAAAATTTGGTAGAGCCTCCTTTGAATTCCATCCATTCAAACTTGTACAATATTTATCAAATAAAATAAAATAATAATATGAACTCTAAAACACACACCCACACTCCCACAACCCAAAATTGGCCCGAATCATGATGGCAGTCTACATCTTTCTAATTATACAATTTCATTTATAATATGATAAATAATTCACTAAGACATACCTTTATAGCACTTATACATCATTTGAGACCTCATGAATACAAATATACAAATACATATAAAATTTACAATTTTAACTCATTATATCAAAATTTAATTGTCTTTAAATCATGCTTCTTAGTTCCAGCTCATAGTTGGAATTCTTTACTTGACCTGCCATCTAAAAATACAAATAAGAAGATGTGAGTCCGGGCAACTCAGTAAGCAAGCATGATTCAAAAATAATAATGAATTAAAGTAACCTGTTCATAACTAACATACCATTTCATATACAAATAATCAAAATCTATACGCATGAAACCCTCATTTACATTATCAATTCAATCTCAAATAATTGCATTCAATCATGCCAATATACTTTATACATACATATATCATAATATCATTTTTATAAATCATTCTCACTATACCTCAACAATCAAATGACCTTCCCATAAACAAAACATTAAGTATTCCAAACCAAGGGATATACATCATCCCAAACATTCATGTACTCCAAACTAACTACATATCAAAAATAAACAAATATGGGACATGAACTATCCCCAACCAACATACAAATGCCCAATTAAACAAATGGAATATTCCATATAGCCAAAAGAAAGAGCCTACTTACATTAGTGTAGAATCATAGCACCGCATCAAAATAATTTTTTAAATTCTTTGATTCTACATCCAAGTTCAATTAGCCCTGCATATAGCATATATATCATAAATTCAAGACCGCTTTGTTTCTTATTGAAGCAATTCGTCAAACATATAACATACGTCGCTTAACTTAACATTTTGATTAATACATTACCTCCAAATTCCATTTTCAATTATACATAATCATTGTACAACTCAATTAACATTGAATTTGCCGTAACACTAAGTTAATTGAGTTCATAATCCATTCCGACCATTGCATAATGTCATTATATATGAAATTCTCAATTTACTATTCACTTCGATTACTATTTTCTTCATGGATCACATCATAGTTCGATTTTCTCACATCTAAAGCATGTCAAAAACACTACAATTAACCAATTAATTATCTTCCCCCTAATTCTCATATCAAACCATGTCCAATTCCCCCCAAAAGTTACTATTCACAGTTTACTTCAAACCCTAACAGAGAAAAACCCAAATTCTTATGCCCAATTTCATTCGAAACCACTACTATACATGGATTAATCATTTCCCCTATGGTTGTACACATGAATCCCTACCAATTTGCCCAAAATCATTGTTTACAGTTCATACGAAACCCTAGTTAATAGAAAATCATAAATTTGGTTAATAAAAATAACTTACCATGAAATATAGGCATGTCTTCTATGCATGAATGAGAATCCATGTCCAAAGCTACCATTAGCCCCTTTTATTTGTAATAAATCGGTGTTGCCTTCATTTCCCACCATCCAAATTGATGAGTGGATTTCATTCACTCATAAGATACGTTTTTATACTTAGATATTTGAGTTCTTATGCAATTATGTTAT
>JAYJMB010002677.1:0-14998 GCA_036873735.1 Pouteria campechiana
AGAAAGCTGAACCAAACCTAGGTCACCTATTTTCTTCTAGTCTCTTTCAGGTTTAAACATAATAGAGATCACCCAGTACAGAGTCCTTCCTGAATATACCAATTGGGTTATAAACCATTTACTATCTCTATAGTTTCTTATAGTTTTAATAATAGTAATCATATGATCTTGATTCCATCTGGGACAAACCAATTGAATCAAAACACCCATTTTTTAGGTTGGCCTAGTGTCTATAAACCTAGTCTAGAGCTATGTCATCCTATTCACCCACTGACTTGAGGTGATCTCCTAAATATCAAGTCATCGTAATGTGTTTAGCGATCCCAAAAACAACACACATACATTTTGAGAGTGTGTGTTTTATTTTTGGGTCTCCAAGATGCATTGTACTTTTCCTTTTAACCAAGGGTTTTCTCCCATTGTAGAGATGTAATTAGGACCACTTGTGGTCTGGAATGTGAATATACAATTTTTTGATGTACACATGCAAGTGTAATCAATTGAGGATAATCAATAAAACAAAATGAAAGTTATTTGATTCATTTTAACAAATGATAAATCTTTATATTATTCCATTTTTGTTTATTTCAATTCATCCTTTTGTACTTGTTATAATTTTTGATCTATTGGTTTACCCTTTTCATCCTTGTGCAATCTTATTAATGTGCTCATGGGAGTGTTTGCAGTCTTCACTTCTTCCATCTTGAACTTCTTAAGCATCTCCCTTGTATACTTGCACTGGCATATATAGATTCCATCTTCTCTTTGCTTGATTTGCAATCCAAGGAAGTAGTTTAACTCCCTCATCATACTCATCTCAAATTCATCCTACATGATTCTTGAAAATTCTTGGCAAAGAGATTCATTTATAGCACCAAAAATAATATCATCCATATAAACTTGCACTATTAAGATATCCATGCCATCATTTTTTATGAATAATGTAGTATCACATTTTCCTCTCTTAAACTTATGATTATTAAGGAACTTACTCAATGTTTCATACCAAGCTCTTGGAGCTTGTCTTTGTCCATGAAGTGCTTTGTTAAGTTCATAAACATGGTTTGGGTGGTCATTGACCTCAAATCTAGGAGGCTGCTCTACATATACTAAGCTCTTCATTTCTTGAATTTTGGTCATCATTTTGCTTTGAAGTTCTTTCTTGCACTTGGTTTTCCAGATGTAGATTTTTCATCTTCTTCGTGATTTCATCTACATCATTATCAATCTCTTTACTCAGGGTTAATCCAAATTCATCAAATGTAACATGCAAAAACTCTTCTACAACGTGAATTTTCTTATTAAAACTACAAATGCTTTGCTATTAGAGGAGTAACCAACGAACATAACTTCATTTCTTTTTACTTCATACTTCCCAAGGTTATTGTGACACCCCAAGATTTTAGAGGTAAGAAATTTTTTCTAAACAATTATTTTGGGGGTAATTATGCACATGAAGTAATTAAAATTATGAAGGGATTTGTTTATGTAACTCAGTGTAACTATGGGGGGAGGATTGAATGATCCATTGATTATATTTATCTTAAAAAAAACTTCATTGCAGAAGGGCTACATGTGTAGGACATAAGAGATGCACCGTTCATAAGTGAATATTATTCACTTATATGTTGCATTTTTCATGCTTTATTTTGGTATATTTATGAGTTTTTTCTAGTAATTTGATAAATATATGGTTGTTATGTATTTGCAGGCAAAGGAGAACAAAGGAGCAAAGAAAATGAGAAAATCATGGCAAGATACAAAGGGGTACAAAGACTTAGGCAAAAAAAAGGCAAAAAGGCAAAAAGAAAATTCAATGTCATAGAAGGAACAATGTCGCGACACAAGATGGTCATGTCGCGCCATAGTCCCACAATGCATAACCAATGTCACAACATTATCTGTCTATGTCACGGTACTAGCTTGGGAGGCAAGATCTGGATTTTCTGGAAAATGTTGAAAATGTTGCAAAAATATAGTTTTTAATTGGAAAACTATAAAGAGAAAGGGGGGTCACCTGAGAGAGAAGCTTGGACATCTTTTGGCAGGTTAGAAGCTGGAAACAAGGATAGAGGAGGTGGCTACACAGATTGGGAGTGGATCTTCATGCAAGAGCAAGTAGTCGCAGAGCATTGCTTGGAGAAGAGTTTTTCTTGATCTCTTTTTGTTCTTTATCACCCATTTTTGTTGTTTAATCATGTTTAAGACAATGTGTATTGTTTTTATTGATTATATCATGAGCTAAAAAAATTAATCTAGGGGAATGATGTAGCCGGAAAATGAATATTTGATTTCATTATGTTTAATGCATTTCTTTGGTTGTTCATTTTTTATGTTGAGTGTTTAATCCAATTTTAATGCTTGTGAATGAATATTAGCCCTTTCAATATGATTTGTGATTCGATTTGAGGATGAGAAGCAATAATTGAATTATACCATGATTAAGCACCATTAGATTGTTATGATGATAGAGATATCCATGAAGCTTATGCAAACTTATAAGTTTCTTGATCTTAATGCATCTTAATTAGTTGAGATTTTCACAGAGATGTAGAAAATTAGCCAATTGAGATAGGTTGCTATGACTTGAGAAAAAATAGCAATTAATCAAGAGAAACTGTTATCAATATAAGAACAAATATTGATTGTTAAAATTAATGAAACTGAATATGATTTATCCGATGAAATTAGACACCCATAGATGTCTTAAATCACTATCTTTGTTATTGTTTCCAGAATTCACATTATTGCAAAAGTCATTAATTTAGATCTTTAATATTTACATCTTTACATTCAATTATCATAATTCAATCCTTCAAATAAAACTAAAAGTTGGAGTAATTTGATATTTAGTGAACTTAGTCTCCGTGGGAACAATATCTCAATCACTCTTTATTACTGATACATGCACTTACGTTGATGAAAATTTTACAACAACCGCTAGAGCACCAAATGCAAGAAATGTTTAGCTAGATGCTCCATCACTCCCTTCTCCCCCCATTCATTCCCCTTTTTTCCTCTCAAGCCTAAGACACCTATCAGCCCCTTCATGCCCCTTTTTGCAGTTGATTTTCCTCTCATCCACGAAAAAGGGGTGCTTATTCCAATTCATTTGAATGTGAAAGTGGAGGAGAAAATCTATTTTTGCATCAAGAAACCTATCTTGCTATCGTGAGTAGTAAAGGCTTGAATATTTGAGTGAGGATTTTGTTTTTGGAGTGGAAGCAACCGAAAATTATGGTGGTAAGTGTTTTCCCCAGTTAGATTTGTCAATTTCTGTTTTAGGGTTGCTATTGTGCAATTAGTGGGGGGCTATTTTGTAAATTTAGGGAGAAATATATTTGAGTTTTCATAGAAAAATGAATGCAATGTCTAATTGCTACAATAATATGATGTTTACACTATGGGAAACTCGTGTATATTGCTATACATGAAGTGGACAACAACATTCTTCATGATTGAGTTGGGTATTTTCATGAGTGATGAATTGGGTGGGGATTTAATTGAATTAGGGGCTTAATCAACTTGTTAGTAAGGGTGTTTAAATGTCAATTGTGCTGAATATTGGTTGTATATTGCTATGAATGTAATCAATTGTAACACCCAGGTGTTAAAAAGTGCATAAATTTGACAAATTTCTTTAAATGATCAACATGGGGTAAACTGTATTGGATTGTATTAAATGCACAAAAAATTTATGTAAAATGTTAGTTTGTGGCAGTTTAAAGAAATTATTTTTATTTAATGAAAGGGATTAATTGTGTTTTAGTGCCATATTTATGTGGGACATGTTATGATTTAACAATCTAAAGAAAAAGGAATGGAATAAAAGGGAGAAAAATGAAGAAAATTGTAGGCAAATGGGCCAGAATTTGATGAGGCAGGGGCGATGGGTAGACAATTGGGCACTGCGGCATTGGTTGGTGACATAAGTGGGGCCATTGAATTTTTTTGGTTAGCCCATTCTGTTTCTTCACCCCATTCCATTTTCCTTATTCCTACACCCAAATCCCATGTTTATAAGCTCATTTTCCATGCTTTTAGCTAGCATTAATCTTGTTTAGAAAGGAAAACCCATCAATCTTGCTTTCAAACCTAAACTTCTTTAGTTCAGACGGTGGAAAAAGGGAAGAAAATCCTATCTTTTGCAATCGGAGGATGCTATTTCAAGTCTTGAGCTTAGATTCTCGTGCATGGGTGGAAGCTACACTTGGAATGCATGGTAAGTCATCTTTCCTCAACCAAAATTTATGTATTTGGCTTGCTAGGGTTTTGAAAAATTTATGAATAGTGACATTTGGGGGGGGGGGGGGGGGGATGGTATAATCGATGTGGGATTCATGGAGGAAAGTGGTTAATGAACGAATTATATTATTTTGGCATTAAATTGGGCATGGGGGAAAGTGGTTAATGAATAACTTATATTATTTTGGCATTAAATTGGGCATAAGAAATGAGATTTCACCATAAGCTAGGGTTTGAGAATAGTGAAATTTGAGGGTTTTTATGTTCCATGTGAAATCGTAATGAGGAAATTGATTAAGACATAGATTATAGTGGTTTAAACTTGTTTAAAGGTGGAAAAGTTGATTTTGGGCCATGACCTAAGAAAAGGCTAGAAAGGGCTTTTATATATAGTATGATTAAGCAGTTGAATCATTCACCTATGGGCTTAATCGACTTCTAAGTGAGCTTAATTACTTGTCAATTGAATTATAAAGTTATTACAAGTTGATGGGTATGAAATTAGTTGACATTGCCTTTGTAAATAAATAATATGATGGTATGTACAGGCCCATTAAGGAGGATGAGAAGGCATGGACATTCAAAAAGTTGTAAGATGACTCGTCGTTAATAAGTAGGCACCCCCCTGTTGTTGTTTAGATGGATGTATGAATGGGGATGATGAGTATCCCATTGGTTATATCCAGGCATGTACATTTTGGTTGGGGATAGTGAATATTTTGTGTTTTGCTAAAAGTTGGCATTTGTTAAATGTTATGAATACATGAGTGTTTGGGATAGTGAGTATCCCTTGATTATGGATTAAAATAATTTCTTTATGATCATTATATGATGTAATTGTATGAATATGATAGGATATGAAATATCCCATAAATATTGTCTATGTATGGATTGAAGGGAATAGAGTGTATTCCCTAATGCGATTAGTATACATGTTTTCTTATGTAGTTATTCTTGTGTATGGATGTTTAAACGAGAGGTAAGAGAGTATCCCAAGGTTATGTTGGATTGATGCTTCTTATTGTGGTGTTTTTCATCATATGGATGGTGGTGGTGATAACTATGTGTTTCTGTCCATCATGTAATGTGTGGAAATAATGGGATAGGAGATTAGCTCATGGCCATACCAATATAAATTATTTTGAATAAATATGCATATTACTGGAATAGGAAGCATTCCATGAATCGTATATGTGATAGTAGTATGATGCTGTCCCAGAATATCACACTTATGTGTTGTTGAGTCATAAATGTATTGTGATGATGACCCACACATGTATTACAAGCGATTTTGATGACAACAAAACTTATACTGGACTTGCACCATGCTAATGATATTGCTAATATTGAAAAACAGGAATTAGAGCTATACATGTGCCTAATATATACAATTTATGTTGATCCATGTGCATAAATTATTCACTTTATAATAATAATGGTCACATGATTATAAGAATTAGAACATTACCTAAAAGTTATATCTGAATTACTCATGTATACCATCAAAATACTTTTGAAGTATTTTAGAAACTTTAATAGTGCTTCAGAAACTATTTCTACATCCTCAGAAGTCCTAATGTAATTTCTCAAAAATTATATGGCCTGTGCTTAAAGTAGTTTCAAAAACTCTGAAATAAATCTTTAATTCTATTTAGGATCAGAAAACTCTAAAACTAGCACCTAATACAGCTTTTAAATCTCTCAAATTACAACATCCAATCAACTCCTCTGAAGATAAATCAAAAACTCTGAAGTCATATAAAAAACTCTAAAGTTAAGTAATAAGCTTTGAAGTCATTTTAGAAACTCTGAAGAGTTGCTTTAGAAATTCTAAAGTTTATATACTTGACATAATTCAAAAACTTTGAATCTAATCTTCTAATCCTTTTATCCAACTATAAATTACTTCAAAGGAAAATATATGTATTCTAATGCATATTCCAACTTCCAATAGCAAGCACACATGTATACTTTGATGTGATTTCAAATGATCTACTATAAAGAATATATTATCAAAATACATAAATACTTTGCAAGAACAACTTCAAAATACATTTACATTTGTTTATCGTCCAAAAAACCCTTGCATATCAATGATTACCTGATAAAAAATCATATGATCCATTATGCCATCATATCATTATCATATGAAGGATCTTTTATACATATATATATATATGTATACATGTTATACATGGAAGTAAATAATTGATGAAAGAAAGAAAGCATAATTAGATGAAGTTTATATAAAACATTTAGATTAAAGTAAATATCCATGCTTCAAAACTTATGCACATCATAAATGGATAATTAGAGAATGCTTGATAAACTTCAAAGAAACATGTGTATAATCAATTAAGTATGTTTTCATAAATAGAGAAACATGAAAACATCTTTAACAAATGTAAGAGTAACAAACATGCCTAAATGTGCCTTTCTTTATCAAAGAATGCATTATATCCATGATCTACAAATTATGTAAACTCATTTATGGATATTTATAATTGAACAATATACTTTGACACTACAGAGTATAAACATGAGATTTAACAATACCATGTGTATATAAACAAATAAATAAAAATATACTTTATACACATATCCATTACAAAGTATGAATCATAAATATACTTCATATATACTATATGTGACAAATGCATTTTTGTTTAAAATAAGAGATGTCAAAGTTTCAAAAAGAATCAAAATGCAAAAACACAAATTGAAGGATGCCAACCACTTAGAGCAACCGCCTGGTAATAGACTGTAAAAAAAATCAAGAAATGAAGCACCAGAAGATGAACCGCCTAGAAAAGTTCTCAACTTCCTATGCATACTGCTTGAGAGCACAACCGGTATAGCAGCCGCCTGCCAGGAGGCAACAAGAATTGCTTGAAAGAAAATCCAAAAAACTGGCCACAACCGCTTTGCAAGCCGCCTGGCATATCGCGTGGCTCATAGTCGCTTGAACCAAGCACCTACAAAACTACCTAATGATGCCCAATGGTCAGAAATTTGAACGTTACAAGTAATGAAAAATTCAAGCTCCTCATCCAACAATCAAGTTTTTAAGATCTATTTAAGGAGCACTTAAGGGACATCTGAATAAGAACATAGAGAGCAGAAAACAAAATATACAAACAAGAAAAAGAGAGAAATCATCTTGCAAATCCTAAAGGCCAAGATCTACCACTTTTACATTCCAAAAGAGCTTTCATTCTTCATCTTCCTCAAGGCTAATCTCTCCACAACATAAAGGAAGAGCTTTTGCAATAAGAAGAGCTACGTCTAAGATCTTCCTCCACACTTAACAAGAAACATGTCAAAATGTGTAATTTCTTATTTCAGTTATTTCATTTGTAGAAGTTGCTGGTTAGCTTAAAAACTAAGGTTAAAGTAGTTGGTGAGCTTATGAAAACCAACATTTTTCAAGTTGTTGGTTAGCTTGTGAAAACCAACATTGTTAGAGTTGTTGGTAAACTTGTTAAAATCAATATAGTGAGGTTCTGGTGAGCTCTATAAAACCAGTGTATGAGTTCTTGGTTAGATTAGGAAAACCAAGTGTGATTCCATAGAGTATTAATGGAACTTGAGTACAACAAGTAAGGCTAACTCAGAGAGTGGAGTTGGTGCCAAGAGAGGGCCCAAACCACTATAAATTGTGTGTGCTATCTGTGCTTGATCTTTCCATTATACTCTTACTTGCTCTATTTATTGTTTCACTTTGATTAGCATGCTGACATAAAAGAAAGAAAGAGATTTGATCAAATAGAGATCAAAAGAAGTAAATTTTATAAAACCCAATTCACCCTCCTCTTGGGTTCTAGCCTATTCTACCAGGATTAACATGTGTGTTGTGCTTGTATGGCACAATTATGATATTTGATATATATTATTTAGTAAATAGGTTTTGTGAGTGTATACGCCTGGATGGAGTAGATTGTGCGTGGGTATTTTGAGGATTTGAGTCTCATGAGTAAATATGTATGGTGGGATTACATTATTAGATTTTATTTATGTTCTGAGTTGGCATAGGTAATTTTTGTTTAATTATCATTTTTCTTATTGTGCCTACTTATTATGTTGCCCAGACTCATACCTTCTTATTCTATATTTTTAGTTGATAGGTTAGGTAAAGAATCCCAGCTATGGATTGTGACTAGTGAGCAAACTCGAAGACATTGTCGTGTGGTAAGATAAATTGGGATTGGAATCCCTGAATGTAGGTGTCATTATGTTTGATTCAAATATTGTATGATGTATGAATAAATCCAAATGATGTAAATGAAATTTAATGGTATGTCATAGTTACTATTCATAATATTGTAAATAGAATGGTATGCTTTTGGGGATGGATATTGCCATCATGATACGATTCCAATCTTGGGCAGAGTTGTGGGTATGGGTGTGAGTGTTGTAGATTGAAATGTTATTTGATAATTCTTGCAATGTAAATTTTATATGATTCTATGTGTATATCAAGTATAGATGCTAAAATTATACCAAAATATAAGCATCTATACCCTATATTTAAATTTATATTATGCCAAAATATAAGCATAATATATTTTGCCAAAATTTAGGAAATTTCAGCAATGTAAAATAGGGTATATATGCTTAAATAGATGCTTACCGAAATGTAAATTTCCATTACCCAAAATTTTGGCAGCCTAAAAATAGGAAATTTATAGAGTAATGGAAAACACATAGGAGGTAGGGCATTACATTAACATATTGCACATTGCTGAAATTGATAATTTGATTTGTGTATGTTAGGTGTTTAATGAAATGACTCTATTAGAAGTGAATTATGTTTGAATAATTTCATCACAACCCTAATTGGTGATTAATTAGGCACTAAGATAAGGTATTGAATATATTTAATGAATGGTTAAAAGTGGATCAATTTTGGGCAACAATATAGAGGACAATAGAGTGAAAATTTGCACCTAAATGCATTAAAAAGGAACCCCATAAATGAACAGCTATGTGGGTAAAATTTGGGTATCTAAGAATGATGTTTATTTGGTTTGAATTGGTTAATGAAATGGGTGAGGATGTAGTTGGGTTTAGGCCCTTGAATATGTTAAATTCCATGTTGAAATGATGTTTAAAGACCCTCCATGTGGTAGTTTGAATGGGTTACAAATCTAATTTTTGTTACCCATGTAAACTATATTGATAATGATTTGATAAGGGCTATTTTGTGTTTATTAAACTTACCAAATGTGGAAATGAATTAAAAGATGTTTGTAGATGATCATCAACCTTAATGGTGTATTCTAGTGAAGTAAGCACTAAAATTTTGATTTGAGTGAAAAACCCAAAAAATTGGATCATATGGAATCTTAACTTGAAATGAATGATAATTTCCACTAGAACAAGTGTTTAGAATGTGTAATTGTGTGCTGAGGTAAGTGTATACCCTAAAGAGATGATTAGGTGAATTTCTCCTAGTTTATAAAATTGAATTAGATCTCCCCTTCCAAACACATGTAAATTTCAATGGTGGTACATGTTATTTATGTAGGATTTGTTGGGCATTGACTTTAGAGCCAAATTGAGTAATTGGAGGTTGAGGATTGTGTAATCATTCTCTATTGAGGTAAGTAGGTTTCTTTTGTGTACATGTGTGAATGACCCATGATTTGGCATATAGGCACTATGTTTCGAATAGTATTTACTTCACTGGATCTTGACTTGAATGATGAAATTATGTGTTTTTATGTATTTATCTTGCAATTTGGATTTGGCTACATGTTAAAACTAACATGCTTTTGATATGGCATTGCATGGAATTTGGTTATGAGTCATGGGTAATAGGGGGTATGATTGATTCATGTGGTATATAGTGAAATCTTGATGATAGTATGATACTTATATGCCTTAGTGGCTTGTTATATGTGATATGCCTTAGTGGCTTGTGATATGGATAAGCCTTAGTGGCTTATGGTATTGGTATGCATTATGCCTTAGTGGCTTATGACATGATATGCCTTAGTGGCTTATGTTATGATATGCTTTAGTGGCTTGCAAAATGATATGCCTTAGTGGCATGCAAAATGGTATGCTTTAGTAGCTTATGATATGATATGCCTTATTGGCTTGTAAAATGAGTATGCCTTAGTGGCTTATAGTATTGATCTACTATAGTGATTTATGATGTGATATGCTAATAAGTTCATATTTTATCATGTTTTAATACCTAAATTCACTTATTTTGGATCCTCGATTGATGTAAGTACATTGGCTTTGATTATATATTGCCCTTAATGGAGTTTGTTTTTGTTTTAGGTGTTAAACTATTGAAGATGACAAAAGGCATTAATTCGAGTCCATTTTTGGTACATATGTAGACTGACTCAAGAACAGTGTTAAACATAGAAGTCTTATCCCTCCAAGTTATATGTCCAATGAATCAATAATCACATGATTTGGAGATCAAACATGGAAGTAATGGCCAAAACTACAGCTGTCTTAGATTTCAAATCTACTGAATATGGCAAAGAAGTCACTTGTACTCAACTTTGACAAATATGGAGGTTGATTTGGAAAATGTGTTAAACATTAAAGTTGTATCCCTTGAAAGTATCTTTCCAAATCATTGAGAATCAAGGGATTCCAATATTTTATGAGAAATTTATGGCTAAAATACCAAATGTCGTTCCTGGTGAATAGTACTTCACAGACATGAAATGGACAACAATTTGGGCAACAAGGCACTAGAAATATAAGTGCAGAAGGAAGTATATTTTTAGTAAATTTTGATGTTTTGTGTAAGGGGACTTTGTGAAACTATAGGACACATAAAATAACCCTAAATTGGGTTATTTAAAGGGTTTTAACATAGAAATAAGGGAAACTTTTGCAAGGACACAAGAGAGAGGAGCTTTGGAGCAAGGGAGATCATTGAAGAAAGTTGTTGCAACCTGAATATTCTATTTTCTTTCTATTTAGTTCATCTATTATTTTTGAATCAACATTCAAACTTGGATTATGATGATGTTTATCAATTACTCAATTGGTATTAATTCAAATATGATTTCTAAATTTCTTTTATCCAGGGTTAGATGGATCCTAATAATGAACCTTGTGTTAATGTTTGATTTTTGAGTTTAATTATCTTCTTTCTCATTATTTCTTCTTTTCAATGCATAATGCATGTATGCACTTAGCTACCATATATATGATTTGAGATTCCTAATTCATACTCAAGAGAGATGAATTAGGGATAGACTCTTAAATTGAAGAACGTATGATGGAATGAAGTCTAGAGATAGCCATTGTACATGTGCTATCTGTATGAGTATGACCTTATGAGCGCATATATTACACATGGATGCCTAAGCTTAATGGGTTTATTGATTTAGATTTGCATGGACACATAGTAGATCACTTCAATAGGCACACCTACGATAGCACTTGAGAAAGGGTGGTAGATACTTTAGTGCATCTGATTGACATGAGAGAAATGGTAATTTACTTAATACAATTCATCAATATAAGTGGATTTGCTAGGTGAAGGTGAATTCCTAGATATTTCATCTATTGATCTTTCTTCTTTTGCTCTTGTGATCTATCGACTTCATTATTTTATTTAGATATAGTTTTAATAAAAAATGTTGCAATTCACTCAATCAAATAATACTGATTTGATATAAAATTGGTACTTAGTATTTAACAACCTGCTTCCTCATAAGAACTATACTTAACTCACCTCATGTATATTACTTGTGATCGTGTATACTTATATGAGACTCAACATATGCCTTAATGGCTTGTGATATTGATGTAATATGATACATTTTGATGGTTTAAGATTGTGAGCCTTGTGGCGTGTGACTGTACATGTGGTCATGAATGATTGTATGTGGGATGAGTTGCATTAACATTGGTTTGAGCATATTTCTTTATCCAATCATTACCATTATATTCTGGATTACCTATTTACTGAGTTTGCCCAGACTCACACTATTTTTCTTTTGCGGTTTTAGATGCCAAGATAAATGGTGAAGGCCAACCAGGGGTTGGAATTTATATTGGGAACTAGGTGCATGCTTAGATGAGGTGTCATGGTAGATCCTAGGGCTCCTATTTAATTATTTTGTTTTCATAGATTTTATTTAATAAAATAGACACTTATTATGATTTCCAGATGTATGGCATGTCTTGAGAGCCATGATATTCAATATATGTTGTGGATGGAATAGGTCTAAAATAGTTATATGTCATGCCTTAAGATTGATCTTTTGATTCTGCGATTATGTATGGATATGAGAATGATTGTATAAGTACCAAACCCTCATATTTCAAGGGAGACTCTACCAAAATTTTGGTAGGATCCTTCTCTAGAATTCGTAGTGCTTTTGGGTTACTACTAAAGTGGTATCAGAGCAACAATCTCAATATGACATGATAATAACTATTAGACCTGAGGTATATAATAGACATGATGAGTAGGAGTCAATAAATTTATAGATAGTGGGGAGTACCAGTCTAGGGAATGACATTAGAGACCTAGGTTGTGTTGCTTATGTGCTTGCTATTTGACTTTAAATGACCGTGTCATTAATTGGTGCAGCAATGGCACCAAGATAGCAAAAAAATTAAGGGAAGGCCCCTATGACAGAGCAAGAGATAAAGAGAAGAACTATTAGGACAAAGACCCTAAGAATTGTGATCTGGGAGGCTCAAGGGGAGGCCTTTAGGATGGAGGAACAGATGTAACAAGTTAATGCTCCTAGAATGGCCTAGGAGGAAGAATGCAACAAGGTTCTGAGTGAATAGGTGGAGGAATAAGTTGATGTGGAGCAGCTAGAAGTTAAAAGGGTGCCGACTGCTACAGATACTAATAGACTAGAGGCACCTAGTTCTAGTGGTGGGACTACTTCACCAGTACAAGTGGTGATGTCAGAGTTGGGTGCCATGATGAATATAATGATGGACATGGCACAAACACTTCAGGAGCTCTTATAGGCACAGAGGAGGTTAACAGGGGAATTTACACCACAAGATGAGCCACATGAGGTTAGCAGGTGAGAAGATAGAATAGCCTAAGGGGACATGTGGTGGATTTTGGCCAGGCATCATAATGACAGCTCAAATTGGAACATGAAGGTCTTTCATAACATGAAGCCTCCCACTTTTAATGGAGAGAAGGACTATCGGTAGTAGACAAATGGATTTTTGGGATGGAAAAGGTTTTTAAATATATGAGGTGTCCTACGGGACTCAAGGTTATCTATGCAGTTTATAAACTTGAGGGTGGTGCTGAGCATTGGTGGAATACTGAGAAACATATTCTACCCGACAATGGTGTGGGCATGACGTGGGCAAAAGTTCAGGAGAGATTTTTCTGTTGCTATGTTCTAGCTAGCGAGAAGGCTAGGAGGACTACCGAGTTTATGTCCTTGTATCAAGGCAACAAGATAGTTGAAGAATATGATGAGCAATTTTGATCATTGGCTCGAATTGTGTCATGGGCACAAACGGACTGTATGGAGACAGCAAGGAAATTTCAAGATTGCCTAAGACTATCTATTAGGTAGGATGTTGCTCCTTTTATGTTAACAAGAGATGAAGACATCTTAGAGGTAGCTCAAGTGGTAGAGTGAGAGGAAGAGGATCACAACAACATACAAGATAAAAAATGTGGTGGTAGGGATATTGGCTAGGGGCATAGGCAGGTCAGGTAAGCGATACACCCACAAGGAAGGTGTGCCTCAACTACAAGCAACCAAGGCATGGGATTACAGAGTGTCCATTAGGTTCAAGGAAACAAGGAGGACAAATGCCTAGGCTAGCACCGAGACAGGCAAGAGAGGCTGGGCAGATGCCAGCACAGACACCATGACAAGGGCCTAGATGACTAGTTATGTGTTACTTGTGTCGAAAGCTAGGTCATATCAAGTGTGACTATCCTTTATTACAGGGTGGAGGGGCAAATCCTTAGACACCACAATAACATATGCTTGGTGGAGTGAAGATGAGAGGAAGAGGCAGACGACGTCAATATGAGGAACAAAGGCCGTACCAGGCACTAGGGGACCAATATGAGGGACAAAGGCCTCAAGTGGTAGTAATAATTCAGCCAGCCAATGTTCTGGAGGCTCAAGCAATAGATGGTGTGGTGACAAGTAACCTTTTTATTTATGATTATATGCCACATGTTCTATTTTATCCTAGTGCATCACGATCATTTGTGTTTATAGTATTTGCGGATAAAGCCTATCTGCCTAAGCATCCTATGCATGATATTGTGAAAGTGTCTAATACTTTGAAAATAGTCAATACAGCTTCTAAGATGTGTTTTAGAATACCTATAGTGATTGAGAATAGATGGTTATGTGCTGACTTGATTGTGTTAGATATGGAAGGGTCGGATATTATTTTAGGCATGGGGTGGCTATCCAAGTATGAAGCTATGGTGAATTTTAAGATCAAGCTAGTGACTTTGAAGACCCTGGATGAAGTTGAAATCATCTTTAGGATTTACCTAAAGGTGAGGTGCCTAAACTTATATTGGCAATCGGAGCCACGAGCTTAGTGCGGAAAAGGTGTGAGGCATATTTAGTGTTTAAAATGGATGCTCATTTAGAGCACAGATCATTGGAGGATATACTAGTGGTGTGAGAATTTATGGATGTATTTTGGTGGTGCTGTCGTGGACACCCCCAAATTTTAGAACCTTGCTCCAATCTAATTTTCTGTAGTAGTGTGAGTAAGGGTCGATCCCACGAGGAGTAATTAGTATGTT
>JAYJMB010002678.1:0-14997 GCA_036873735.1 Pouteria campechiana
TATAATAGAGAGAGGTTGGCCAATTTTACCAATTCCAACCACTCTACCTTTTTCATTATCCCCAAAGGTAACTATTCTTCCATTTTTAGCTTTTAGTTCTGTGAACAACTCCCTTTCTCCTGTCATATGTGTTGAGCAACCACTATCAATGTAACATTTGCTATTCTCTGTGGCTCTCAAACACACCTGCAGTAATGAAATTAAGCTATAATTTTTTATACCCATTTAAGAATGGGTCCAGATGGGTTAGTAGTAGAATATTTTGGCACCCATTATTTTTAAGATGCTACTAATCTATTTTCTAGATATATAGTTGCATTTACTACTTTAGCAACTATCTTAGGAATCTAAATCATATTCTATTTGGGTTTTGATTTTCTTTTGTAATTTTTCTTTCTTTGGTTTCCTATATCTTTCTTTGTTTTAAGTTTAAATATGGTAGTAGTTAAAGTTTTTCTTAGAGCATGATTTTCTGCATAATCTGCTCAAGTTCTAGATTGATAGTCTAGTCAATTTTGACCAATTTGTTTTCTTGTTTTAATTTTGAGCATTCATTAATTGTTCTTTCAAGTTTTCTTCTAGTTTCCTTATGTTTAGCTTTTAATGTTTTAAAATCTGAATACAATTTTTCTAAAATATCCTCAATATCAAAAATTTCAGGTTTTGAATTTACCTCATCATTGTGGATAGCCATGAAGTTTATTCCTGTATGATGTTCTACTTGATCCTTTTCTTTGGAGCTGAGTGAGTTGAATTGAGCTTCATTTTCTTCTTTCTCTTCACTCGAGCTTTCTTGCATTGTTTTTCAACATTTCCCATGCAGCCATAACTTTCTTCTTCTTTCCAAATTTCCTGCTATTAGAAATATTCTTTTTGTTAAAGTAAGAATTATACCTTTTCTTCTTGTCTCCTTGCTTTTTGTCTGGTTCTGGGCAATCAAACTTCATATGCCTAGGCTTGTTGCAATTATAATAGATTGAAACTTCCTTTTTCTTGTCTTTACTTTTGAAGTTCTTGAAATTATTTCTAAATCTTTTCTTCTTGAACATATTTCTGAATCTTCTAGTTATCATAGCCATATCCTCATCATCTTCAGAGGTTGAGGCATATTCTGAAAATTCTTCATTTTCTGATTATACTTGTAAAGCTATTATTTTCTTACCTTTGACTTCATCTAGTGTTTTTGTTTCATTAGGACTTCATGGGTCATGAGTGATCCCATGAGTTCTTCCACTGTTATCTTTGTTAGATCTTTTGCTTCCCGTATAGTAGTCACTTTAGGCATCCAATGTCTAGGCAGAGATCTCAAGATTTTCTTTACTAGCTTGGTCTCTTCGTATTTTTTTCCAAAGTGGAGGCATGTTTTTCTCCAATGTCTAGGCATCCAATGTTGGTGATTTTCTGAAATCTTCCAAACATTTCAGAAAGTTTTTTGATTTTTTCATATAGAAGGCTTCATATTTTTGCACTAGAAGATTTATTTTAGTATCTTTTAGTTGGTTTGTACCTTCATGTGCTACTTTGAGTTTATTCTAGATTTCCTTAGCTGAATCACATGCAAAAATCTTTTCAAACTCAGAAAAGGTTAGAGCACAATAGAGGTAGTTCTTTTTCCTTAGCATCATGTTCTACTGCTTCTATATCTTCTGCAGTGTATTTGTCTTCAATGTTAGTAACATTCTTTCTATTTTTTATTATAAGTCATAACTGGTAATCTGTGGCAGTTAAGAAATTTTGCATTCTCATTTTCCAATACCCATAATTGGTTCCATCAAATAGAAGGGGTCCAGAAGTCGATTGTCCTTCAGCAGATGTATTGTGAAACACACCGATCATTTAAATCTCTTCACAAGTAAATATACTAGTAATCAAGATTTAACTCATGAAGCCTACTATGATACCACTTGTTGGTCCCTTATACAATGGTACCTCAAGAGGGGGGTTGAATTGAGCTTTAAAACATTTTTGGCCAAATCAAATGATTAAAGTGCTAAATGAATAAGTAAAACAGATTGTACAACATACAGCACAAGATTTTTATAGTTGTTTGGCCCTTTCTGGCTTCATACTCCACTTCTTTGAGTCAGTCTCCTCTGACCTTGATAAACCTAATCAAATACACATTAATTTAACAAGATAATCAGAAACTTTCACAACTTGTTGGTTTTCAAAGCTCACCAACAAACTTATACCCTTTCAGCAAGTTTTCTACTTGCTTATCTTAATATATAAACACCAAGCACTCTAGTTATGTTCCAAACACTAAAATGAAGTGTACAGATTGATGTCTCTTACTTAGACAGATTTGTACATAAATTTCTAAAATTTCAGTAAATGAATAAACAATGAGAGTAAAAGATTCAAACTCTTTGATTTTAGAAGAGATTTAGACTTTAAGAGCTTCTGACAGATATGTAGCAGTTGGAGTTGAACCTTGAAGGAAGATTTTGAATGCTCTTTGTACTTTTAGCAATGATCAGTGATATTTTAAAAAAAAACTTTCTTTTAATCTCTCTTTTATAGGTTGAGTGAGATTTGTCTATTGCTGACTTTGGCAGTCATTCAAATGTTCAAAAATATTTTTCTTTACCTTATATTTTGTCTTACATCTAACTTTGTTGCATTCTAGTATCGGTTTGCTACTCTGTCGCTGACTTTTCTCAACATTCACTTTCATCACAGATGTTTCGAAGTTGCTTCTTCAGTTATTCCAAAGAGATGAGTGAATAGTTGATGTCTTCAAGATTTTAGATAACTTGATTTATTTTTCTTTAGATTCTTAGAAATAATAGTAAGCCTTCTTAGTTGCGACAATATTTGTAGAAAGAAGTTAGGATTTTCTAAACTTTTAATGCTTTAGAAAGATGACTCTGAAGTATTATTTAACATCTTCAAAGCTTGGTCTGAAGTGACACTTTGAGGACTCCGAAGTGGGTGTATTTACTCTGAAGCTTGTTCAAATTTACTCCAAAACGTGACTCTAAGTTCTCTGAAGCATATCTATTTACTTCAAAGCATAGTTAATTAACTATGAAGCTTGTTTTATTATTTTTGAAGTGTACTGTGATAACTTTGAAACTTCTATGACTACTTCGAAGCATACTTGATGATTCTGAAGCTTTCTTAATTATTCCAAAGTACGTTGTGACTTGTCCAAAGCTTTGAAAAAGACTCTGAAGTGTGCTTATGACAACTCCGAAACACGCTGTGAGGATTCTAAAGCTTGTCTTGGGCTTTCTCTTAAGCTTTTTAATTATCTACAAAGCTTCCAATTATCTGCAAAGCTTATCTATCTACTCTGAGACATACTTGTAATGACTCTTAACTATTTTATTTTAACATACTTGTAACGACTCCTAACTATTTTATTTTGATTTACTCTGAAGCACATTGTGAAGACTCTGACATATGCTATGACTTGTCTGAAGCTTTGCTATGACGACTCTGAAGCTCTTCAATTTACTCTGAAACATGTTTTTACTACTCTGAAGATTCTTGATTAACTTTGAAGTGCATTCTGATGATTCCAAAGCTTTCCATTTTACTCTGAACCTCATTGAGATAACTCTGAGGTTGTTACTATTGGCTCTGAAGGATGTCTTTAAGACTTCAGAATTTTTGTTTTCTTATTTTAAGTATATACAAAATTTATATACTTAATTTTAAAAGGGTATTTACTTTGTGTCTTCCTTTCATCATCATGAATGTTATTCTCAAGTTGAGTATGAGTTAATATTTCTATAACATACTTGAAAAAGATTGTTAGTACCTTAATGTTTCACTTATGTCTTTGCTCATCATCAAAACATACTTGGTTAAGAATGTTCATCTTTAAAATTGAGCTATATAATATGTTCAACATAGAAAATATGTTTAGAACTAAGCTTGGAGGAATAGAGTAGGTGATAGCAATAGAAGCTAAAGTATGGTGGAAAATATACACTTATCAAAAAGTCAGCTTGCCAAAACTAATGTTTAGTTCATTTGAGTACATGCCACAGAGAACAGATCATATAGTTCCATATGGAGTATGATTAACATAGATCTTTGAGCATTTCCATGTCACTCTGAATGGAGACTCTAGTGTATATATGTCATCTCTCAAAAAGGACTAGGTAGGAGATACACTGTTGAAGAGAATGGGAACCAAACTTTCAGACTATGTGGTAGAGATAAATGAAAAGAATGAGAGAGAAATGGAAGAAGACAATAAGACTGAAGAAGAAGAAGAAGCATAATTCCATGAGGAAGAAGTGGAGGAAATGGGTGAAGAGGAATAGATAGCTAACATGGACATTCCTATTGTAGACAAACAACCTTCACCTCCTAGGACTTCACTTGAAGTCATCATTCCAAGGTAATCTGCATATGCTTCACTGTCTTTTGAAGTAAATGAAATGAGGGTAGAGGTAGGAGAATTAAGAAAAGAACTAAAAGATGAATTAGGAGATTTGAGGAAAGCACATGAAAGAATAGAGAAGAAGATAGACATTCTCCTTTCACAATATGAGATCTCTCAGTCTACACTTAGAGCCTATCCTACTTCATTGACCATTCTAGCTTAAGCCACTCAGGATCCAAAACCAACCTTTCCAATAG
This sequence comes from Pouteria campechiana, assembly GCA_036873735.1. Lineage (NCBI taxonomy): Eukaryota > Viridiplantae > Streptophyta > Magnoliopsida > Ericales > Sapotaceae > Pouteria > Pouteria campechiana. Next base: position 4,600 of record JAYJMB010002678.1, read on the forward strand.
AAGAGCTAACTTACACCCGAGATGCTATTCAGGGGGAGTTTACTTCATCTATGCCTTTTGCGTATCCTCATGTCTAGACATAATGTTTTTGGTGGTGGTATCTTGTATGTTTTGAGGAAAATAAGATGGTGATAAAAATATTTTTGTATGTTTTGAAATTTTTGTGATGTTGAACAATGTTGAAATGTTGAAATTTTGTGATAACCTGTATGATTGCTTTTATGATTGTGATTAATAGATGATTACAAACTGTTTATATGGTAAAGTTTAAATTTTCTTTAATAGTTATTTCACATTTCCTTCTTAAGGTTTAAAATAGCTATTGATGAATCAATGATTATCTATTATGATTTTGATGAATGCAATCATAAATGTTTGACACTTGCTTACAATTTTAAGTTTCAAAATACAAAATTGCATAATGTTTGAATGTTGCCTCTTAATATATTTGTATTCTACTTATTGATGAAAATACTTTTCATTCTATGTTCATGGCAACCATTTCTAGAAGAACTTGAAAAGCATCTGACTTAGGCATTTTAAATGTTGATGAAAACATATTCTCTTTATGGTATCCAAAAGTACATTTGTGAAAATATTTGAATCAATCTTATTTTCATCTTGATTAATTACCTACCATTAAATTGTTTCAATGATCTTGATAAACATTTTTTTAAAGCTTAAATGGCAGATTTCATTATGCATAGTTTGACAAGGTATAGATCAACTGCATTCTTATATTTTGAGAGCTTGCCTTTGTTGATTGATGAGTCTTTAATGAGATTTATTTAATATTTGAATGATGTACATCATATAAATGAGTATATTCTATTTCATGATCATCATTATGCTTGGGATGGATCCAACCAATGGCAGACATGCTCCATGTTTGTATCCTTCTAAGAAACCCTACAAGCCAGGAGTGCTTTATCTTTTGTTAAAAGTTGCAAGATCCTTCTCCTATTTGCTGAACCTTTTTGATGCTTACAAAAAGGGGGAGAAGAATTGAGGAAGAATTGTTTTGAGACTTAGTCTATCATGACTTATACTTTAGTAAAGAAACTATATAATGCCATGATAATAAATTGTCAAACTGCAAAGGATTATAAGTTTAAATTAGATAGGGGGAGTTTGCAAATGCAAAAGGATCATAGCACATTCCTTAAATGTCCTAAGTCTTCAAGTTTTATCATCATCAAAAAGGGGGAGAATGTTAGGTTTATTGTATATGATTTTGATGATAATAAAACTTATTTTTAACTTGATCTATGCTAATGATGATTTTAGTCTAGGAAGCCTTAAATGAAGACAAATATGCTTTGCATGAATAATAATTATTGCAATATTTTTAATGCAAGCATATTACATAAAGTGTTTTAGATAATGAAGAATTCATTATGATCCATAGTGCATTAACCATATTTATCATATGATTGATATATCTTTGCTTAAACATAAGTATGGACTTCATAGAGTTATCATTTTAAAATATAATATATGATTTATCCAAATTCTACAACTTGTGAAAATCATGTATGGATAATACATGTTTTGATAGGTATGCTTCATAGAAGACATTGTTTACATGACTTATCCATGATTTAACTTATGCAAATTATATGCGGATAAATGTATTTTGATTTATAATAAATAAAGTCCAAGTTTCTCTAGTGGCAAAGTCAAAAATGTTGAGTGCCGGACCGCAGCTACTTTCCATAGTCACCTGCGAATATCGCCTGCCATCCACAAATGAATTACTTAGTTTGTAAAAATTACCTGTCAATTCACCTACCACCTACCCATATCATCCATGCAATAGTCACCTGACACAGCCGCCTGTGGTTGGACAACAAGATGCATCTGGGAGTTTTCCTAGAAATTGACTGCAACCACTAGGACATACCACCTACCATATCACCTGGCATACAATTGATTGTCCTAGCCACCTACCACTACCGCTTGCCAACTTCCAATGTTCAAAAATTCAAATATTGCAGGCCTCGAAATTGTTTCCCACTCCTTCCAATGATCATGTTTTTGAAGTTCTATTTAAGGGGAAGCTAAGGGACCATTCAAGGTTGAAGAAGCAAGGGGATTGAGTTTGAAATCTTCCACGAATATTTGCATCCCTAGGCTAAGAGCTTTAAACTTCAAATATTATTCAAAATCTTCACTTTTTGGTATTCATTCATGGCCTACTTCTTCAATGTATCCAAGGGAGATCTTATGTGCTACAAGAAGTAGCTCAAAGATTACATCCTCCCAAAAATCATCAAGGAGCTTGAGGATTCTTAGTAACAAAGTTGAATCAACTAATAAGAAATCCATTCAAGTTCTCCAAGTATTTTTACTTCAAGTGTTGTCAAGATTGAAGAGCTTCATGGCTACATCAACACTATCTCAAGGGAGCTCAAAATCACCATAATGTACTTATTATTTTATCATTTGTCTTTGTACTGTAACTATGTACTCATTAGCCTAGACAAAGGCATATCATTGTATATAAAATACCTGCAAAGGTAGAGTTTCTAATTAGCTTATGAAACCAAAGTTATGCCACCTAAAGCTAGAATCTAGAAGCGTGCTAAGAGCACTAGTTATGCCCTCTAGAGCTGGAATCTAGAAGAGTGCTAAGAGCACTATGTTTATGCCCCCTAGAGCTAGAATCTAGAAGAGTGCTAAGAGCATTACGTATATAACTACTATTTGATATAGCAGAACCTTAGACATAAGGAGAGTGTGCTCTTGGAAGAGTGGATGTTGGGAAAGGATTGCCCAATTGTTTGTGTGTCTAATTGCTTTACTCTTTGTGCACTTTATTGCTTTATTATTCATCTCATACATAAGCATGAAAATAGAGAAAAATTGATTTCACAAGGGTTAAGCAATATTTTTTATAAACCTAATTCCCCACTCCCCTCTTAGGAAAAGCCACCTTACGAGAACTAACAGGTTTTTCTTTGAAAATTGCAAACATCATTTGGAGGTTGTAAATACATGGAAATGCAATATAAAAATGCTAGAATGGCATGTGATTGACTTGATCCTTGTGAGGTATGATTATGGATGTGATACGCCTTATTAGCGTGGTGGCCTGTATGGTTGGATGTGATATGCTTGATTAGCATGGTGACCTGTATGGCTAGATGTGATACACCTGGTTGACATGGTGGCCTGTATGATCGAATATGATATGACCTGTATGGCTGGGTGTGGTACACATAGTTGGCATGGTAACCTATATGGCTAGACATGATACACCTAGTTGGTATGGTGGCCTGTATGGCCGGATATGGCTATGCTTATTTAGCAGGGAGGCCTGGATGGACTAGTTTATGTGACACACTTGATTTTCCCATTAGGTGTAGACGAAGAACCTATGATCCCCATGGAGCAAAGAGGGCGGGGTGCCACTGATAACAGTGAGAGACTATAATGGGCCTAGTAGGCTTAGTAGTCGGGGGTGTTGGGAGGGACAAGAATACACCAAAGTGGGAGAGGAATGTCAATTGTCTCCTGGATATTCAGTATGGATGCATTACATAATTTAAGTAATAATCATTAATGCATTTTCATTGTTGTATCATTATGAGATACAATATGATATAAATTGTATACATAAGTGATATGATCTTTGTGCTAAGCAAATATTTGATTGAGAAAGGATTCTCAAGGGGTAAGGTAGATACCACACTCTTCATCTATCTCAAACATGTAATAGGCTAATTCGTTTTCCATTTGACCAACTTAGCTTGACCAATTTTCTTTAATTTTAGCTTTCAAAAATGTTTGACATCAGTTCAAACCAAAAATTCAAGTTTTGCAGCAACAAAAAGTTTATTAGCCTTAATTACCTAGATGAATGCAAAAGATTCCTTTTCATGGATTGGCTAATTAATTTCTGATTCTTTCAAAGTTTTGCTCTAGTATCTGCATAGATCTTCTTCTTTTGAGAATTTTCCTTTCTTGCTTTTAAGGCACATCCCCAATAGGAATTTGAAGCATCTTCTTCTAAGATCAAATAATCTCCTTGTTATGGAAGATTTAACATTGTGAATTCCTTTATTTGATCTTTGATCTTTCTTACCAATAATGCATTTGATTTTGTCCATTCCCATGGAATTTTACTTGAAGTCTTTCTATATAACATCCTTGTTAAGGATGCCAAATTTTTAATAAAATTTATGGCATAGTTGAGAATCCCTAGAAACCTTTGAAGTTATTTTATATTCTCCAGTTTATCAGGAAATTTCTTGAGCTCATAATATACCGTATTTTACTGTCTAAATTCACATATATTTTGGATCCTCTTTTGATGTAAATTTAGTGATTTATAAGCACATTCTAGTAAATATGTACTTAATTTAGTTATTACTTGAAGTGAATTCTATGATGATTTATTATGTCTAATTGAAGATAACTAGGTGCAAGAAATGAAAGGAAATATGGAAGACATGAAGGTGGACAAAGGAGCAAAACAATGGAATTTGGATAATGAACAAGTAGCTAAAAAATGAAGATTCAAAAGTAGAAAAATACTAAGGTCAAACATTCTACATGTAACTTCAAAAGTATGTCAAAAGTTCTGAAATTAACTTTAGAAGTATGTTAGAAGTTCTGAAATGGACTTACAAATATCATGGCATCTGATGTAGTGAAACCTAGTGTTACTTGGAGGCCATTTTGAGTATAGATGAAGATAGATTCAACTCAAGTGATCAACGTAGAATTTTGGCCCTTGAAGTTATCTGTCCCAAAAATCAAGAATCATAGTATTTGGAATTAAAATATAGAAGTTATGTCTAAACCATTACAACTATCTCGGACTTCAATCCCACAAAAAAAATTTCTGATGTGCAGAACATGGTATCACTTGTAGTGCAATTTTGGCATATTTTGAGAATGATTTGGAAATCATGTTTAACATGACAGTTTTATATCTCAAAGTTATATTTTCAATACATTAAGAATCACATGATTCTAAGTTCAAATGAGAAAGTTATATATGAAACATTGCCTGCTAGAACTTCTGATACATTAAGTTCAAAAGTTATCAAAAGGCATCACTTGTGAGCCCCCAAAACTCATGATAGAGGCTAATTCAAAAAATGTAATCAAGATGAAAGATATAACCCTTGCATTTATCCAATGGGATAAGAACCACATAATGTGGAGTTCAGATAAAAAAGTTATGAGCAAAATACTAAAACTACTTTAGGCTGTCAGAAATTCTAAAGGGGCTTTGAAGAACTCAGAAGCATAATGTCAGAAGCATGTCAAACGTTTTGATGAATTTTTGACAAGGATGAATGGTCAAAACTTAGAATTTCTAGAGTTTAACTATCAAAAGGGTGTTAGAAGCTCTGACATGGTTAAAATTAACATTCTCAGAAGGGCATCAGAAGTATATCAAAAGCCCAAATAGAAGTATAACTAAAGCTTGTAGAAGTGCTCAGAAGTGATTAGAAGTGTATCAAAAGTGCAACAGAGATAACTCAGATATAATTCTAAGGTTTGCGAAAGAAGTGTAAATGAGTTTTGAGGTGCTGTGAAATACAACAATGGTTCTTGAAAAGGTTCTGAGTAGCTTCTAACAGTCATGAAATGTTTATGAGGCCAGTGGAAGTTGACAGAAATTCTCAGAAGTGCAACTTGAGTGGTGTCTAACAATATCAGATGTGCAAATAGAATTTCTGAAGGGTTCAATATTAGCTCAGAAGTGTGATAAAAAAATTTTAACCAAGTGAAGTATTAACCTCAGTATTACTATAGTTTGACAGAAGTTTCCAATGCTCTGAAGCTCTACCAGAACTTCTAAGTAGTGAAATTTCAAACTTCAGAATTTCTGAAGTAGATTAATAAGGAAGAAAACTTCTAAATCTCAGAAGGATTTTTTAGTAGCAATTTTCTGAAGCAAAGTTGAAGATTTCAAAGTGTTTAAAAAGAATTAAAATTACAAGTAAAAGATTTGGAGTTTGGCACTTGTTGATTTTAGAAGTTGCAGTTTATTTGTGCAAGTTGTTGTTATTCCTGGAAGCTGATTTGTAGGCGTATGTATTGCAAATTCATAAAAGCACAACAAATCAATAATTTTTAAACTTCTATTTTATACACTACAATGCATTAGAAGTTATATTTTTGGGGGAAATATGAGTTATTGTTGGAAAAAGATCTTCATGCCTACTATTGAATTCTATCATAATCCTACTGCTTGGGTTATTTAAAGGCAACGAGGAACAAATTTGAGAGAGTGTTGGATGAGGACAAGAGCTTAGAGCAAGAAGATCTTTGGAGAAAGTTGCTACAACTTTCATATTCTATTTTTGTTTTCTTTATATCTATTATTTTTGAATCAATATTCAAACTTGGATTATGGTGATGTTTATCAATTACTCAATTGGTTTTAATTCAAATATAATATTCCAACTTTCTTTTATCTAGGGTTAAATGGATCCTAGCAATTAAACTTGTGTTGATATTTGATTTTTGAGTTAAATTTCTTCTTCCTCATTATTTCTTCTTTTCTAAGTTTAAAGCATGTATGTGCTTAGCTATCATGTGCATGAACTGAGATTCTTAATTTATACTCGAGAGAGATAAATTAGGAATAGACTCTCGAATTGAAGAACATATAATTCAATGAAGTCTAAAGATAGCCATTGTACATGTGTAATCCATGTGAGTATGACCTTGCAAGAACATATATTACACTTGGATTCCTAAGCTAAATGGGTTTATTGATTTGGATTTGCATGGAGACATAATAAATCACTTCAATAGGCACTCCTATCATAACACTTGAGAAAGGGTGGTAGATACTTTAGTGCATCTGATTGACAACGAAATGAATGATAATTTACTCAATGCAATTCAGTAATATAAGTGAATTTGCTAGATGGAGTTGAATCCCTAGATATTTCATCCATTGATCTTTCTTCTTCTTTTCTTGCAAATTGTCAACTTCATTGTTTTGTTCAGATTTAGTTTTTATAACAATTGTTGCAATTCTTTCAATCAAATAATACTAATTTGATACAAGTTTGGTACTTAGTGTATAACAACATACTTTCTTGTGGGAATGATACTCAACTCACCTATTCTATATTACTTGTGATCGTGTATACTTGCACGAGAGTCAACAAGTTTTTGGGGCCGTTGCAGGGGAAGGCAGTGAGTTATACATTAATATCAATATTAATCAAGATTTATATTACTTTGATTTTTCTTTTCTACTTAGTACTAGTTTATATGTTTAGTTGATTCTTGATTATAGTTTGCTTTGAATTCTAGATTTAAATTGGTTTTATTATTTTTTGAGAAAGTAATGTATGGTACGAAGTCAGCAAAGCAATCTAGCTGAATTTGACCCAGAAATTTATAGTACCTACAGAACAAGATTGAGAGAACAATTTATTTTGACTGAAAAGATTTAAGAAGCAGGTGTAGCTAGAGCGGCTGTACCTAAAAATCCACACATACTTTTGAGAGATTATGCTACTCTAACTGTTCAGGGACAAACATCATGCATAAAAAGATCTACAGTTCAATCAAATAATTTTGAGATTAAGCCATCTCTTATTCATATGCTTCAATAATCTGTGCAATTCAGTGGACTTCAAAGTGGTGATCCAAACAACCACTTAGATGCTTTTCTTAAAATCTATGATACAATTTAATATAATGGAGTCATTGATGATGTAATCAAGTTAAGATTATTTCCATTTTCTCTAAAGGACAAAGCTAAAAGTTGGCTTTCTTCTCTTCCTGCAGGCTCAATCACCACTTGGGATGCTATAGCATAGAAATTACTAAGTAAGTTCTTCCCTCCAAAATCTACTAAGATGCATAATGATATTACAACTTTCATGCAAATGGAAAATAAATCACTATATGAGGCATGGGAGAGATTTAAAGACTTGCTAAGGAGATGCCCACATCATGGACAACTCATGTAGATGCAAGTACAAAATTTTTATAATGGGACTAGTCCAAATTTTTGTTCTATGATTGATGCAGCTACAGGAGTATCATTGAATAACAAAATGCTAAAAGAAGATTATGAACTATTGGAGGAGATGGCATCCAATAGCTATCCAATAGCTACCAATTGGAGTGCATGAAGTGGACAATCTCACTACACTCACTGCACAGTTTGAAGCATTGAATAGGAAGATAGACAACATGAATGCTTTAGCAATGAAAATTCAGAAAGTGACTTATGATTTCTGTGGTGGAGGATGTATTGTCTAGTAGGTAACAGTTTTGCATAATCTAGTGAGAATGCTAACTTTGTTAGTAATTTCGACAGGATGCAGAATAATCTCTATAGCAACACTTACAATCCAGGGTGAAGAAATCATCCAAATTTCTCATGGAGCAATGAGAATGTAGTAAGGCCACACTTGTACCCAAAAACAATGCCTTTTCAAAATATGAATCACCAATAATGCAAGGGATAGTGAAACTCCCTAGATCTTTCATCTTTTGTGGCAGTTTATTTTGTAGGATGGCTATACATTCCTCATTCAACTTCACAGTTCATAATCCTCCAGCTTCTTTTTGTTTGCCAAGATCTCCTTCAAAAATTTTACATAGCTAGGCATCTATGCTAAGGTATCTGCAAAAGGAATGTTAATATGCAATTTTTTAAATACATCTAGAAATTTAGAGAACTGCTTATCCATCTTATGCTATTAAAGTCTTTGAGGATAAGAAATTAGAGACACATATGGCTTGTGATTGTCTAGAAAAAGTGTGCTTTTTCTTACCTCCTGTGATTGTTCAGTAGCTTCCTCTTCTCTTTCTTTGGGAGCTAGTTGTTCTACAGTTTTCTCTCTCACTTGCTTTCCACTTCTCGGGTTTACAACTTTTACCTTTTCAATTGGATTTTTCTACGTGTTGCTAGGTAAAGAACCCTATTGTCTTCCTGATAACATGTTTACTAGTTGTCCTATCTGCATCTCCAGATTTTTAATTGAGGCCTCTTGATTTTGAAACCTCATGTCTATATTGTTCATGAATTTTTTAGCCTTGTTCATGAAGTTTGGAGTGTTGCTAACAAATTTGTTGACAATTCATCGAGATTAGATTTTCTCTCTTTTGGTTGCTTGAATCCTAGTGGTGGCCTTATTGCATTTTGATTGCTTCATGAGAAATTTGGCTGATTTTGCCACCTTGGATTGTAAGTGTTGGAGTAGGGATTGTTCTTCATCCTATGAAAATTACTAACAAAGTTAGCATTCTCACTAGATTGTACAAAAGTGTTACCTACCTGACAATCCATGCTAGTATGTCCTCCACTATAGAAGTCATAGGTCATTTTTTGAATTTTCATTGCTGAAGCATTCATATTGTCTATCTTCCTATTTAATGCTTCAAATTGTGCAATGAGCACAGTAAGACCGTCCACTTCATGTACTCTGACTGGTCTTTTCGTTGGTAGCCTCTTAGTAGGCCACTGATTGCTATTGGATGCCATCTCCTCCAATAGTTTGTAAGCTTCTTCTGGTATTTGGTTATTCAATGATCCTCCTACAGTTGCATCAATCATAGAACAAAAATTTGGACTAGTCCCATTATAAAAAGTTTGTACTTGCATCCATATGGGTAGTCCATGATGTGGGCATCTCCTCAACAAGTCTTTAAATCTCTCCCATGCCTCATATAGTGATTCATTGTCCATCTGCATAAAAGTTGTAATATCACTAGCATCTTAGTATATTTTGAAGGAGGAAAAAACTTACCTAGGAACTTCTGTGCTATAGCATCCCAAGTGGTGATTGAGCTTGCAAGAAGAGTAGAAAGCCAACTTTTAGTTTGTCCTTTAGAGAAAATGGAAATAATCTCAACCTGATTGCATCATCAGTGACTCCATTATATTTGATTATATCACAGATTTCAAGAAAAGCATCTAAGTGGCTATTTGGATCATAGTTTTGAAGTCCACTAAATTGCATAGATTGCTAAAGCATATGAATAAGAGATGGCATAATCTCAAAATTATTTGCTTGAACTGCAGGTCTTCTTATGCATGATGTTTGTCCCTAAACAGTTGGGGTAGCATAATCTCTCAAGAGCATGCATGGATTTTCAGCTACAACCTCTCTAGCTACTCCTGCTTCATCCATCTTGCAAGTCAGAATTGATTGTTATCTTAGTTTTCTTTTGTATGTACGATCAACTTCTGGGTCAAACTCAGCTAGATTGCCTTGCTAACTTCATACCATACACTACTTTCTACAAAAATAGTATAAACAAATTAAATCTAGAATTCAAAAAAAACTATAACGAAGAATTAAACTAAACATATAAATTATTACTAAGCAGAAAAGAAAAACCATACTAAGACTAATCTTGATTAGTATTGATATTAATGTATAACTCACTACCCTCCCCAAT
>JAYJMB010002679.1:0-14997 GCA_036873735.1 Pouteria campechiana
TCAATTAAGTTCTAAAAAGTATTATTAAATATATAGCAAAAATAATAATGCAAGTATAGGCATATTGCATGGCCAATGAGATGAAAAATTATTAGCTTCCAATATAAGAAAATGTACATTTTGTGACAAAATTTTAATGATTTTTGAGTTTTACGTCCCAAAAAATACTAATTGATGACAATTAATAATTATTGTCATTGTAATAATAATAAATTTTGTTCTCATTAGAATTAAAAATTAGAAATAATGTCTATGATGACTTACAATTTGTTGACACTATAGTGTTATTTTTAGTAATATTTAATCTTTTTTTAATGAAAGTTTATTTTTAGTGACATGTTTGTTTTAAATTACTAAAATTTATGAATTTTTGTGACATAATTTTATTGTTGCTAAAAGTCAAATTATTGCAATATTAATTTTTATCATTATGAAAAGTGCTCAATTTATGAATGATTAAAATTTTCATCTTTCTTAAGTTCAGTACTTTATAACTTCCCGGAAACATTGCTTCAATTAAAAATAGTGGGCCCATGCCATGATAGGTCCATTGCTTCAATGCTGAGATCTCACATGAAAGTGTGACTCAGCATTCATGCCAAAAGGTGAAATAGGATATCCGAAAGTGCCACATTTTATCCTACTTGTGAGAGAGATATCTACAAATGAACGCTGCCCAAGATCTCTTCTACTTGTGAGAGACATACCCACGTCTCTCTGTAATATCCAAAAGGTGCATCTCTAGCTTCTGGCCTAGCAATCCTAGAACCTAAAATCAGAACCATCCAAACACTAGAACCAATCAAAAGCAGTTTTAACTAACAGTTTTGATTGTCCGGGGACCTTTGTTGAGAGCAAGGCCAATACAAGACATTCCCAAATCCAAATTTACCTGTAAGCTGAACCCCCCCAACCCTAAGAGGAACCTTCTTCTTGAGGGCATTTGCAAGAATTTCTCTCATTTTTTCTTCCAAAATTGCTGTTGCACTCAATCTCACCTCGCTACTGCCGATTCTCCATGGATAACAATGCCACTGCCCTTCCGAAGGTCAACCCAATGCCTACAACCGCTACTCTTCTCTAACTACTTTATAAACTCCACTAGATGACTTCAGTTGAATACTATAATATGCCCATTTTCATGATATGAAATCTATTTACTGATTAGTTTCTTTTCTTATACCCTTAACAATACTATAATATACCCATTTTCATGCTACGAAACTTAACAATGTTTTGATATAACTAGTTATTTTTAATTAAAATGCTCATTTTATTAATTTTTTTTTGCATGCGGGTCATGGATGTTTATATACTAGCTTAATTGATAATTCTTTCTTTGTTTGCAAGTAAGTCTCTTTTGTTATACCCTTAACAATTCTATACTACACATTTAGAGGGATTGGCAATTCAGCTAGTTTAGCATGAGTTCATGTCTACAGTCCAATATAAGAATGTGAAAGAATGTTTTAGCAAGATATGTCAAGAGGCTGACATTGAAATTTAACTTGCATATGGATCTCTAACACTTTGGTAGAAACATAAAGGATAGATTGAGTATCCCTACTTACTATTCATTTCAGCATCTTAGTCTGCTTAATCTGTATGGTTATGAATATGCTATATTTGATTTATCAATGCATTTCTAAGTTATACTATATTATTAATGGAGCAATAATTTAAGTCACTTGACTGAAATCAAATATACCATGGATAGTACACAACTTGCAATTTTAATAAACAATATTTATCATATCTTGCAATTAGCTTAATCCATTCTTTATGCAACAAGTTGAAATATGATTTACTAATCTATCGAAATCATACCTCAAGTAAAAAGTTTATGAACTTCTATTGTAAATTCTTTGTTAAATTTTTATTTTCAATACTATAATCTATTTTAGATAATGTTTAACTTCTGCCATCAACACAGAGATGACAATGCTAAGAATATATGATATCTTTAGAGAGATGATAATGCTAAGAATATTTATTATCTTGCTAAATAACGATATAATTTATGCTTGCTTATTGGTTACTTGTTTGATAATGCATATATACCTCATAGGGCCAACATTCAGCAGAGGAAGAGATTGAAAAAGCATAATCACAAGGGGAGTATAACAAGCATTACCACATACTGATGACTTCTAGATGGGGATCTCTATCTTATATGATTAGCTTGCAGGATAAACTATCCTGGAGATGCTAAAATGTGAAGATGTTGATATTACTTAGAAACTTAGTTCATGTTGAGCATTAATTTATTTACTTGTACATATGACTATGAGATCTGCTACAAAATTTATAGGGTCTATTTCATTATTTTGCTAGAGATTTTAATATTATGATGATGTGGTAAAAAAAATTATTATTATGAAAGCTTCCAGATAGCTAGTTAGATTATTCTCCTATAAAAATAGATGTGATTGGATTATTGCTCGAAAACTAAGGCATATATATTTCTATATAAGATGAAGTCAATCTTATCAAAAGAAGCCTAAGATACCTTTTATATATACTTTACATTCTTGACAGTTTCTTTTATGTTTTTTTACAGAATATTTTTTGGCATTCCATTCTTCTTTATGGATTATGAAATTATATAGGCTATATTTTTCTATTTGGCAAAGCAATTTTCAAGACTTAAATTGCTAGGCCTAAAAATAGTCAAGAAAGGAGTGACATGATCTTTTTATATGCTTTAAAGATATGATTATTATATAAAATATCAATTTAAGAAATCTTGCAAATATCTGACTGGCACTACAACAATCTGGGGTTTTTGCAGCCACCAAAAAAGTTGCATATAATCCTTTTTTGGCTGTAAGCCAAAAGCAGCCAAAAAATGTGGTTGCCCATCGAATGCATAAGTGCGGATGAAAATGGTCAAATGCAACAAAAAAATGATTGGAAATAACTAACTATATGTAGCCATCAAAAACAGTTGTATATAAACATATGTGACCAAAAAAATGACTGAAATAACTATACATAGTTATTCTAAATAAAACAACTACATATGGTTATCTATAGGCAAAAAAAAAATGGTTGCATTTGCCCATTTGCAGCTAAAAAAATGACTACATATAAGGTTAAGGAGCCAAATTTTTGGATTACGTAATTGGCTTTAATTTATAATATTTGGTAGAGTTTACAAAAAATGCAACTATAAAAGATGCTGCAACAATTGAGTGCTTTCATACTAAATTTTGCAATTACAATTATAATACTTATTCTTGCATGAATAGGTGATTAAACGCTAGAAATCAAATCTACAAATTACATATCATATGAGTCACAAAGGGCCCTCTAATTACTTAAACACAATAAATAGCTTTTATGAGTAGCAAATTGATCGTATGGCCTTTAATGAGGATCACTCACATGTTAAGGCCTCTCATAAACAGATAAAGATGTTATAATGAACACCTTCATGTGATTATTTTTGCTGACCCTTCTCATTCTTGGATGGTCCTGTTCACAAGAATAATAAACAGGGGTCATATATGAAGGCATGAAAGTCATATATCACACTAGAAAATTATGCAGCAATCATTTAATTGTGGAGGGAGTAAGTTACCTTTGAGTATATCTAGAATGCCCAATTGAGTTGAGGGCAATGATGCAGGTGTCAGTTGATTGAATTATGAATTTAACAATGACTTAAACTCTCTTGTCTCATCAAATAGTGCATCAATTCAATTGTTAGCAATTGCTAACTATTCCTTTGTACTCCTAAGCTCTTCCTTGATGGCAGTTAACTCTTCTTTCATAAAAGCTAACTTTTTATGGAGCTCTGTCGAAGACCCACGAGGCCAATTAGGATTTAATTGACTCTTTAGGTATGTGGCCTAGGTCCTTAATGTATTTAGAGCCCATCCCTATGACCTTATCATAGGTATCATCTGCTGTCATAGATAACTCTGCAAACTCCAAGCTTGTAGGCTCACCATCTTCTTTTGCACATAGATGAACAAGCATCGTGGTTCATCAAACAGGATAATCAAGAAGTAATGTAAATATAAAAGAGCAATGGAGTAGTTAGTTTTACTCACATATGCATCCTTTGGGTATGAGTTTGAGTCTCTTTGAATAATTCAATCCAATCAATTGGGCTATCAGAATCTTCATTCTCCTATTACACACTTGTAAAATATTTTATATGCATGAAAGTTGAATTCAGACATGAGAATTGGGTTAATGACATTCCGATTAAGCAAAATTGTTACCCGTTTAGCTAGAACAACCATGAATGACTTTGGCCCCATGTAGTGTATATACTTTATATTCTTTCAGTTAGCCTTAGCCACAGATGACATATGCTATATTTAAACAAATAGAGTATGAACTTATATGTTACATTAAAATAATGGATGTAATGTGAAAATGTTGGTTGAAAGTAATATACCTGAAATTTGGAGGATTGGAGTAACGATATAAGAAGGTCTAGTTAGGAATCCTCACTCCTTTAGGTGGTGAGTGAACCGAATCATCGCTTCGATTTAGAACTTTGTAATAGTGATCGTAAAAAATTTTATGAACCCTTTTGTAGCCAATCCTAAAGTACTGGTCAATAACCATTTGAACCCAAGCTTCCTCAAAGTCCTTAACATCAAAGTAAGACTATATATAGGAGTGAATATAATTAGATAATAGTAATGCAATAATAAAATTGGTTATTGATGTTTTAATATGAAGACCGTAGTCTTTTGTACCTTCAATTCAGCAATCAAAGGCTGCTTTTCGGAATAAGTTATGTTTGATCATTTCTTTTTGTCTACCATGGATGCTAATGCCGTGACAATATAACGAATAATCCTTGGTAAATGCTTTGGATACTGTTCAGTAGTTAGATTACCAGTATCAGGGTCGATCTCAATAAAGATAATTGTCTGGCTTTTCTTCATATTATTTATGAATATGTTTTTTGATAGACCGCGTCCTCTCCTCTAGGTTCCTGATGAGAATCCTATGTTAAGTGTTAACATAATATATCCATTTACTATATTTTTTCAGCAAGAAGTGTTTCAATCATAAATTAATATTGAGTCTATTCAATGACATACTGCTTGAGCTTGTTGTTATCCCCGATGAAGAATGGAAGTCTTAAGTCTCAGATCCACTACGAATATGGCAAAGACCTATGGTCATTGGTAATTGGAGACTTTGTGGGTGTGTAGACTATTGTGTCTCCTATGAAGCCTGCTCCACTAGCCTTAGGGGGGTCCATGCTCCATTCTTTGGAAGATAAAGGAAGGTGTCCTTATCCTCTAGAAGAAGTGCTTGGAGCAACCATTAGTTGTGGGGCACGTGGTGGAAGTGTTATCTCCTTCATATTCTCCAGATCTATTGTAAGATGGGTAGGCCGTGCAAATCGACCCCGTCCTCTACCATGCTAAAGCATCATTGTAGCTTATATACAAAATAAAGCGATGATATTTGTTAGAATTATTAATAAACACATATGCTTGCAACTATGAAGATGAATTATATCTAAAATAGAATGGTCATCAAAATAGTTGAATTATATTCAAAGTAGGCCCATACGTGCAAGGCGCAGTCACCATGGCCGACACTGCGGCCGCCCATGCCTATCTCCTGCCATGCTAGCGTAGTGCCACCTGCGGTGGTCCAGGAAAAAGTGAACTCCTGGACACCCACGATTAATACTATGCAAGCCATGCTTGTGGCCTTCCATACAGGCAAAAGGCGAAGCTTCCCATAGTGGTCCAGGAAGATATGAATGTCTTTGGATAGTTGCAATTGATATCAAAGCCGTCCACATATCATTTAGGGAGTAAGCGACATGGGAGGCACCCGCAATACGTAGCGACAGGCGTGTATGAGGGAAATTTCATCCCAAACCCCAAGGTCTATACTAGTGTTGACTATGAGGGTATGAACCATTGAATCACCTATGTAAACATATGCAAGAAAGCCTATGTTGGTCTCATGATCCACTCCATAGTGTAACATTGGTATCTTAGTGGAGATCTTTATATTTGGTATCCATTATAGCCGGGCCTCAGGAATATTATCTATAATATCAGTTATTCCATCTGCCTTTGAGATATATACAATAGTCTTATTAAGTTCATTAGGGTATGACTCTTTATTTAAATGGGCTATCTCAAGTTCACTTGAAACTCCAACGGGATCATCCATAACTATCTCTTCATCTTGATCTACATACTCTCCTAATGGGATGTTATCATTATGAGTTTACTGTGTGGTATCACGTTGTGGAATATTCCAAAGATGTCAATAGATGCAACATTAAACTATTTACCATCGTGGTTCCAACTTTGTGTCATTTAGGTAGAATACTTATTTAGCTTGGGATGCAAGCGTGAATGCCTCATCTTGATACCAAAAATAGGTAACAATAATACTCGTACAAGGAGGCTCTACTTTGATTCTTGATTTTCTACTGGTGTTAAATCATTTACATTGAAATAATATCACTTTATACCCAAGTACATATGGTAACTCAATTACATGCTGCAAATGACTATAGTAATTTGTTTCTTCATCGGAAGGATCCCCCAACATACCAATGCCACTATTTTGGGTTCTATGATACCTGTCGAGCTCTATTATGCAAAATCTTACTCCATCTATATACATCCTAAATATATTATTGATTGCATAATTTGCGGACTATTTCCTAGGGACCATATTTCCTTGGAGATTTGATTAGGGTATTGATGATATAATTAGTTTATCTATGAAACATACTTCAAGATGTTAGGAATACCAAAATGATGATGATGTATAAAATATAGAAAGTATCTATAATCTTGCTTGCTTTTAAAACCAGTCAGAAAATTGCTCCTCTTATCTTTACTAAATTTTAGTTTTGTCTTTCTTTTAAAGTTCTTCATGCGCACTGTAGTTAATGGAGAGTCAGAAGAGAGAGGCAAATCTAATTGGGCCAAGGTATGCATCCGAGAAGTGGTTCTATGTTCAAAATGATTAGGGAGGGATGATTACTTACATAATATACTTTTGTATTTCTGCACAATTATATAAGACATACCATTGAGCCTTGCATGCATCTTGTTGCGATAGTGGTCTACATTTCTTTTGGGATCCAAATAGGTGTGCCCATTATGCAAATACTAATATGGATCTCTTTTTAGCTGTATATTGATAGTCCACATTTCGATTGACCCGATTAAATTTTATATTCATGTTTTCAAAGTACATTGATAGAAACGTAATACACTCAACTTTCTAGGCCTCTGTAATGGAATCTTAAGGATGAGCTCTATTACACACATTCACTTTTAGGCTACCAAGGAACCTGAAAAAATAGCAAGGTATAAGTTGCTTGTCTATGGTCTTAGGGTTAGTTTCTTAGAGGTTATAGAGAGTACCTCTCGATTGGAAACATCTATTTGTATTTGATGGGTTTTGCAAGTATTGCTTCTCTTGAAAGTTGGATGCACAAGTAGATTGTCACATTAAAGAAAGCTGGTGAAAAAATTCTTTCAAACTTGCATAAAATTGTCATGATGTTGTCGAAGAGATGTATTAGAACACTTTCTCTTAAAATTATCGAGTAGAGTTGTTTGAAGAAGATACCTAGCTCACATAGAATATTACAAATGTCATTATGCAGGAATCCTCGCATGCTAACCTAAAAGACATGTTGCAACATGATGTAGCTGTCGTGTATCTTAAGGCCATGTACAGTGCCCTTGTTGACAGTCACACATTTGGATTAGCTAGCAGCATATCCGTTCGAATACTCTACATCCCTTATCCATTTGCAAAAGGCCTTTGAGAAGCAGGTAGTAATGTATAATATACAATGGGTTTCACATAGTGCTTATTTTCCTTGCGAAGGTGCAATTCCTTTCTAATACTCAATTTTTCTAAATCTCGACGCGCATTATATGTATCCTTTAATTTCTTATCAACATTGAACAAGGTTCCCAAAATTTTATCACAGTCATTCTTTGACAAGGGCATTACACCCAGATTATGCTAGATGAGAAGATTGGAACAAGATGAAAGTTGCAAGAAGATATTTTTCTTAGTCCAATTCAACTCTTCCTTGTCATGTTTCGTTTTCCTCAAAACAGATGGGTGCTTTCTGGCTACCCAATTTGGCAGGAGTTCTACTCACTATAGGAGCTTCGTCCCAGATAATTTTGTTGGAATTTCTTGACGTTATGCTAAACTATTAAAATTCTTTTGTTTTTACACCAGGTATGATTGGGAGATAAGAACTGACGATATCCCATGAAGTAAATCTTAGATATGTACCACTCTAAACTAGTTACTTTATTACAATAAGGATATGCAAGATAATTATGGGTTGACCACGTCGACAGATTTTCATATGCAGGAAAATCATCAATAGTCCAAGGTGTCACTACCTTCATCATAAAGAGTTGTCCAAATGAGGCATCATAGGTTTGAACCCTCACACCCCATAATGTTAGTAGGTAAACATCAATATCTACACCAGATGCCTTAGGACTTAGGATAAGAAGGGTCATCATACTGAACATCTCCTTTATACACTTTTAGAATGGTAAGTTATATGACATTAAGATTATAGGCCATGTACTGTGCGTCGTTCCCATGTTTCCTAATGGATTAAAACTATCATTGGCTATACCTAGCTTGATATTTCGTGAATCATTTGCAAAAGTCAAGTACTATTTATTAAACTTCTTCCATGCTAGGGAGCTCGCAGGATGTCACATAACACCGGGCCCATCAAATCACGTCACCATACGTCATATCATCTCAAGTGTCATTCTCTTTGACCAAAACAATCTTTATAGTCTAGGAATAAGAGGAAAATAACATAAGACTTTGTGAAGGATCTTCTTCTTTTTGCTCACTCCACAATCTTTCAAACATGAAGTCCTACACGTTGGACAATTTTGAAAATTGGCACATCTCTTCCAGAACAGAACATATTCATATACTCACATGCTTGTATTTAGGTGTATTCCAAGCCCAAATCCCTTAAAATCTAGTTTGCTTAATAAAAAGATATAGATAAGACCTCTCCCTCTAGGAGAACATCTTTCAGCAGCTCCAACAGCACGTCAATAAATGTATTACTTCATCCATTTATAACCTTCAAATTCATCAACCTCATGAGGAAACCCATCAGGGAGAACTTCTTACACCATGGTGTAACTCACGTGTGCCTCATGAAGCAATTTATCATAATGTGAATGGGCCCCCATTTCTCCTTCATCCATGTTTGGGTAGTGTGCTTCCCATTCATCATGCATATCCCACCTCAAATCCTTGTTCTGTTGGTTCTCCAGTGTGCTCTTGCCCTAGTTTAGAAACCATTGGTTGCTCATTAGATTCTCCATGATGGATCCATACTATATAATAACCTATCATTCTGTTATATAATATATAATATTATATGAAGCTATTCAAAAATTGCTGCATATAAGTGGTTGCAATTGTCAATTTTTCTTGTAATGAGATAGAAATGACGAGCATTAAAATTTTGGAACCAGACTATTATACATTTATTTTTCTACATCCCTAATTTGAATGCAAATTCAACTACTCAATGATGACTTCTTTAGTTGTCTTTGTCTAGTATGGCATTGAAGCTTAGGGAAAGGTAAGCCCATAACCTAGAACAAAACCATATTGAGAATTGGTCCATGGTTTAAATTGGAGACCATAATCATAATATCCTCTTTGTGCTACAATGGGAAAATTAATTCTTGTGCCTCCTTTAAACATTGTGACTATCAGTTATGAAATAAGAGAATGTTGCCATTATACTCCAATGTTATTTTCTTTGATCCAATTCATGCATTTGAATGCATTTTTATTGTTTAAAAAATGAGTATTTGCAAATATAACTACTTATTTAAAATTATTTTATAAATATAACCCTTTACTTTGAAAAATAGCAAATAAACCTACTTAGTTTCAACTATATTGCAAATATATTTATGCCATTAGGGCTTCATTCCAATCCATTAATTTTTTTTAATATCAAAATTGTCCTCCATTTCTTCTTCCCCTTGTAACCCCATTAATGTTGCTATTACCATTTCTCACTGCCACTAGCCATTTGTGGATTAGCAAATCAGGACCGTTTACCAAAATGGTATCCTGCAAAGGCTAGTTGGAAAAGATGAGATTTTGGGCATAATGAAAGAAAGGAGGATTTCATTGCTCTAAACAAGAGGAGAATGGTTAGAGATGAGCCTTTAGGCAACACAATGAGTGAAGAGTGCCACTACTACTAATGGAAAACTTTTTACAAACAAGTTGGCGGTGATCACATGGTGAACCTTTTATCATTTGACTACATTTCATCAGACATAAAGTTGTAGAGAAATCCATTCTACTCTTGTAGCTCTTACATTAATGTCGTTGGCTATAATAAGTTAATTTAGCCTTAGCATTATAACCAGTGCTACTTTAGCGGAGCTTGGATATATAAGCTTACACATCCAATCCATTTCTAGACTCGGATGATTAATAAAATATATCTAATCTAATAAAATATTATTGTTGAGTTTATGAGAGAATAATTTTTGTCTTAAATTATGTAATATTTAATTTGAATCAACCATTTTCATAGTAGAGTTTCTATGTTGGATGGGTAGGATTAATTAGCAAATTATGTGAATAGAAATGAGTAGTTGTCACATGTTATACATGAAAGGAACCCCAAATTCTACAAGCTAAGTCCAATTTCTCTAATTTAGAGGCTTTGAACTCTTCAACAAGTAGACTCTCCATGTTGATGATATGGATTTGCGGAAGTTGTAGACTTCCAATATCTACATTGGTCTGGTCTTGATCATGACGAACATAGCAAGGTGGGATGGTGGTGGGGCAATCTTTGGCCAGCTCTTGAACATTGGACACTAGTAGAGATATGCTATAACTAAAGGTTGATGATTCCATGCAATGCAAATAAACAAAGAGAGAGTTAGTGCGGGTGAACAAGAAGATAGTGAAAACTTTATACAAATGTTTGGTAAGTGCTTAGTTATGTCACCAGTCTAAGAGTCATCACAGACTCACAGGTGAGAAATGATATGAGAGAGTGAGTCACACCTATCACTATGTTTACTTGCAAAGTCTCCCGACAAATAGTCCTGATCTACTGATTAATGGATGGCTAGTGGTGACGAAAAATAGTAGTGGTGGCATTAATGGGTTAAGGTTAGGTAGGGAAGAAGAGGTGGAGGGCATTTTTGTATTTAAAAAAAAGTTAATGAAGTAGGATGAAGCCCTAATGGCATGGGTGTATCTAAGATATCATTAAAACTAAGTGGGTTTATTTACTATTTTTCAAGCAATGAGAATATATATGTAACATTAAATAAAATAAGTGGGTATACTTGCAACTGACTAGGAAAAAATGAGTTCACTAATGGGACTAACTAAGACTAGCCAAGCCATTTAGTGATATGAAAAGAGTTCTTATCATGAAAGTATTTAGTGACGTAAAAAACTTTGTTGCAAAAGCAGAATTTTTATTAAAAATAATAAGATGATTATTACTAAAATATATTTTTTAGCAACAATATTAGGAGCCATTGTTACTAAAAATAACTTTTTGTGATGTCATAATAAAAAGTTATTGCTAAAATATTATTTTTTAAAAAAATATTTTTACGATGATGTTTTTTGTTGCTAATAGCCAATATAGAGCAATATCTTTTTGTCATCACCAAAAATTAATATTTAGCTACAAATTTTTTTTGTAGTCGCTAGAACTTTTTGGGACCGATTATTTGCAACATGCTTGCTACGATATTTTATTATTAATAAATATTTTTAGCAAAAATTTCTTTACTTTTAGTGACAATCTAATCTCTTTCAAATTCTTCTTTTTCTTGTAGTGTTCCTTTTTCCTAATGGGCTAAAGGTTATGTTTTCGAAGGAGTAGAGAAGTCTTTTTAGTTGAGTAGAATTAGATCTAATTTCAAAATATGTAATATTATAAAAATAAATATTAATAAAAAAATTAAGCTTTATAAAAATCAAAACTAAAAACTAAAATTTTATAGAATAATTTGGTGGATCAAATTTTAGATTGGTTGAATATGTCTTTCAACTTCCATTTGAAAGACTCTTGTTCAAAAACCCATTTCCATTGCCTTTCTATACATGAATGTCTATCATGTTATCGTTTATAAAAGATGCAAAAGGAACAAGAAATATTGGTGTGTCATTGTTTATAAAGGATGCAAAAGGAAAAAAAATGTTGGTGTGTGTCCATGAGAGAGAGAGAGAGAGAGATTCTGTCTTATTTAAGGAAGACCTCGTGGAAGTTTTTTGAAAAGTTGATGAGGGAAATACTATGTTGCAAGTTGAAATTGGATATATAAATGGAAGTCTGGGATCCAAATCAAAGGTTAGGAATTTTTCTTATTTTTTGATTGAAAGATCATTCACCTTAAAAGTTTATTTGGGCTGAGTGCATACTCTGCACTTTGTCTTACTCACAAAACCCAATGTGTATAAGGATAAAATCATCCGAGAGTCCAGATTCTAGCCTTGTGATTAAATGGCCAGTGAGGGTTGCACCAGGGGTTTGCAAATTACAACCACTACCATTGAAAATTTCCTCTTAATACATACCTATAAGGATAGGCTTTCGCTTAACTTGTTGCCTATAAGTGACTTGTAAAAATAATTTTATTTGGGCCCACATTGATAATAATATAAAATTCAAACTAATCATAAATTTAATCATTGTATATTTAACTTAGATACTAAAGATCATCCTAAGTAAAAACTATATGTAATATAAAATTGAAATCATTTAAGGGTAGATATTAAGTTGTTAAAATTGTTTGATTTCTAGATGAATCAGAAGATCTTAAGTAACAACTTTTCTAAAGTAATCATCTCCTTAAAATAAAATTTGCATTGAGTTTAATAATATTCTAATGCTTAAGTGAGTGGATTCAAGTAATTTTTAAATTTTAAATAGTTTTGTACTCTTTTTAAATTATGCAGCTCACATAGGATATCAATCAAAATGATTTTTGACATATAAGTTAAATAGATAACAATAAAATTCATAGTTGGAATGAATTTTATATAATTATCAAAGTGAGCCCAAATCAAGTTATTTTACAAAATCACTTTTACATAAAATTGAATTTGTGAAACAACTTTGCTTAGACTTTCATTGATGATTATTTTGTTAGTCCTGAAGCTTAAGCAAATACCTAAGAAAGGAGGGGTAAATTGAGTACTTAAAATTTTGCTAAACCCCCTTAGGATTAAACATCCTTCTAGCAATTAATTCAATCACTTAATCAATGCACGAATAAATAAGACACGAGAATTTTTATAGTGGTTCAAGTTAACACTCTACTCCACTTTTCTAAGAATACTTTTTATCTTAGTGTTTTGGGTTTTACTATCTCTAATAGCAGAAATACAATTAGTGTACCATGTACTTTTCTAAATTTCATCTCCAGGGGGTGTAACTACAGTGCTCCTAACACTCTTCTAGATTCTAGCTCTAGAGGACGTAAACACAGTACTCCCAGCACTCTTCTGGATTCTAACTCCAAGGGATGTAAACAAAGTACTCCTAACACTCTTCTAGATTCTAGCTCTAGGGCATGTAAATAAATAATTCTTATCTGTACCCAAATAATCACAGCTCTTCTTAAGTCTAGCATCAACTACTAGCTCAAGAAAATTATAATAAATAAATATCAAAAGTTAAAGCATTTATACAGGCACTTCACAATAAGCACATGAGAAAAATTCTGATGATTGATACAAAAGTAAATGATCTTTCTGAAAGGTGGTTGGGAGCCTTCAAAGGAAGTTGAAGAAGGTTTGAATGCAAGGCTTGTGACTTTTGAAAGATGTAGAAGGTTTCGGCATAACTCAGTAATTGCTCTCGAGAAGGGATTAAATATTTTTCTCGATTGTTCTACATTACTCCTTGATCCACCAATGCTGCATTTATAATTGCCTTAAATTACAACCGTTGTTGGTAGGCGAACTTCATTAATGATAGAAGATCGTTCTGATTAACATATTTGAATTCTATCTTCTAATTAATTCTCTTTTTGAATGCCTGCGGCATCATCCTTGGAGAAGATGATTTCCTGATTCTTAATAAGTAATGGTCAAAGAGATTCTGCAATAGCTAATGCTTTCATCATTTTGGAAAGATGCTTATTAATGTTGGATGAAATCCAACGATTCAATTTGTCCAATGCTCATCTTTACTTATGTCAAACAAAATATTTATTCAGCTATCCATCAAACAAAGTCTCTTCATCTTCTAATTTGTCAATGGCAAGCAGCAGATGAATTCAATTAGCATGAGCGAATTATCTTTCCAACAGTTTGTCTATTGGTTATCCGTTTGCAAGTGATAGACGAATCCAGTTAACACGAACGAATCGTTTTTCCAGCAGTTCATTTGTTGGTTTGTCCATTGCAAGTAACAGACGAATCGTAGAGGCGCAAATGAAGACGACTTCTCAGATATGCAAGCAAAGTAAGCTTATTCGTCTATGGTTTACTTAGATCAAACAAATCCTGTTACTCCACATTTGTCTGTGTTGACAGACGATCATTAACTTGGTAAGCTATTCATCTGTGGCTTATTTATAACAGACGAAATCTATTGTATACTTGTTGTTTTGCATTCGTCTAAGATGAGCTTCACTTTAACAGACAAACAATAACTCGATTGATTCCTCTTCAATTTTGAGCTTTGATTGTAGCGTCACTTCATCTTTGACACTCATTTATTCGGAGCACCTTTCTATTTGGATAGATAGATTGATGCCTTGAATATATATTGTATTTTTTTGTCCGTGAAGCCTACAACTTAATTCTGCATACTAAATGTTTGACAATAACCATTAGTATATAATCTTTAATCAAATTTTATTTGTTATCAAAACCACACATTTATACTAACATATTTAACATTCAATCCAACCATAAATTTTATCATTATCTACTTAACTTAGATATAAAATATCA
>JAYJMB010002680.1:0-14996 GCA_036873735.1 Pouteria campechiana
AACCAGTGCGAAACTAAGCCCTACGCTCCACTTAAATTCGGCGGCATGAGTCCCACAACACCGCAAATATTTGCAGTCCAATAATAAGCCGCTGATTCCAAGCAAAGTCTAGATCGATGGCTCTGATTAATGTTACACTCGAGGGATAAAATGGTCTTTAAAACATTATATCTTGCGGGTAGCTATTTCTGCAGGCCTCGAAACGACGCCGCCTGAAATATCACGTGTGAACTAGTGTGGCTGCCCACCCGCCGAGGTCTTCATGTGCTTTGCGGCATGGAAAGTAATTGCCCTCTGCAAGCTGTCTAGCGTACGAAATTATTGAGGAGACAGTTTATATTTTTAAATTCGGTTGATTTACTACGGAATCCATCAAATAAAGCAACCGAATTTAAAAATACAAACTGTCCTCCTAAATAAATTAGAGCCAAGTCTGACATAAGCTCCACATGTATGGCTTCACCAATGAATTAAAAAATGCACGCGCAATACTTATTTTTAATTCATTTTCAACAGAAAAACACTTTAAATATTATTTATTTATCTATTTTAAAAACATTTAAATTAGATATTATTGAGTTATAATGATAAAACTATCACCAGTATGTATATACTAATAGATTGTTTAATATACCGTGCTGAGGGTGGATAAAATCCAACCCTTAAAATCAAGGGACCAGAAAAGCTGTTAGCATTTTCCATATGGCAAGGCGTGGACTCTTAAAGCCAGATTCCAGCCCATGGGATTACTTAATTGGGTGATTTGATTGATGAGAGCAGATTAAGCTTTTAAAACGCATGAAATTAAAGTGTTAAATCAACAGTAAACAATCCATCGCTGTTAGCAGCGTCGACGGACAAGGCGCCAGCAGCAGAACGCGCCATGTACATAGGCAATTGAAGCTCGAGAGTGACCATTGGAAATCAGAAAATCTTTTATGGGTCTGATTCCCTAGGTGAAGGGTATTCAGTGAGATACACGCCAGAAAAAATTATTACCAAAATCATTTTTTAGTCAAGCTTTCCCCTACGTAATATCAAATGGGCTTTTAAAATCGGACCTGATTCGATTGCCACATAACCAAATTTATTACATGAAGAATCACAGCGCAGGCAAGCAAGTCTTTGCTTGGTGGACGGCAACGCATTCCAGAAAATTAACCCGGCTGGATTTCCTTTAAGCTGCTGTCTGGTCAGGAATTTTAGTTGGTTGTATCCACAACTAGAATACTCAGTTGGGACGTTGCAGAGGGCTTGCGACGAGAGGTCGCGCGGCGCTGTCCGGATATAGTTGCCTCCAACACCAGATGCGCGTAGTCGACACTGGAAACAGTCTAGGGAGCGCGCCTAGTCGACATTGCAAACAGCAGCGAGCGTGGAGCGTGTGTGGTCTAGCGCGCGCGGCCAGGCTTCTCGTTAAAGGCCACAACCTACAACGGCGCGCAGTTGATGTTGAAAAACGGCACTTGACGTCCTTCCATCGTAGTCGAAGAACGCAGGCTTCGTTTGGCCGCATGTAAGATTTAGCACTTTTATTATAAAAGTATGGTTGCAAATGCACAATCTAGTAAAAGCAGTAATCTATAGCTTCTTCTTAAACGTGAAAAGTAGACTTTTATAGCAAGAAAAACAAATGTGGTGAAGAAAATGCAGGGCCAAACTAACTCCCTGAAAAAACCCGTTTGCACCTCTTAAGGTACTTTAACTCCATGTAACACCCGGCCAAACAAGACTTTAGATTAGATGGGTGGAGTTACCGCGTTTTGAAACCTTGTTGAACAGAGATTAGGGGCCTATCTGCCTGATGTGAAATTTCAGTTGTTGAATAAAGCTTCTTTATTAATAGAGCTTCTAAAAGTGATGTTGTTATTGAAAAGTTGTCTAGTGTTTATATTCTATCATTTAAAATTAACTTTCAATTCTATAAATATGTTTGGCTATAAAGTGCAAAAAGTGCTTTTAGATATGGAAATTACCAAAAGAGATATGTAAGTATATTTTCCATAAAATCAGTTTCAATGCAAGCTATTCATTTTTTTAATAAAAACTTTAACTTATATAATATTAAATAGTTGACTAAAAATATTATTATATAAATAATTAATTGGGAATTAATCTAAAAGTAATTTAAATATTATCAACAATCTAAACTTTAAATATAAAAAGGTTATCATATACGAGTTATCACAAATGATAATAATATAGTTAAAGAAATACAAATTTTAAGACCATGTCCAATCCATTTAATATTGTTGTCTAAAAATTTGTCTTGCTTTAGTTCAAAATCAACAACTAGCATGCCAAAAAAATCTATTATATACATACAACAATAAGAAAGAAAGAAAATTTTCAATTTGGACAAAGTGTGTGCACGCGCGCGCTCGCGCACACACACACATATATATATATTTATAAAATTTTAATTTAGATGTAATCTAAAAATCTAGATTTAAAAACTCTCAGATTTTATAATTTAAAAAATTAGAAAGCTTACCTCCTTGGCCTAACAAGGAAGCATTGTTGAACTAGGGCTGAAGTGCAAAAAGCTTAGGAATTAATTTATAAATATTTTTATCAATTTTAAAAAAGATAGTAAATTAATAAATTAGTCAGCCACATATTTAAAGTAGGAAATCTAGAAGTTAATTTGCTTTTAAATTTTGTGATGATGTAGTGATGTCGTTGATATGTTTTTGGATGTATTAAATTTGAAATTTATATTTATATACATGTATTAACTTATATTTTATACATGAGTTGATTTTATGTAAACCACAAAATAAAATTTAATATAAAATTCCCAAAGAGTAAACTATCTACATATATTTATTTACATGAATTTATTATACAACGGCTTTGTTCATCAATGAAACCCAAAAAAATTAAAATCATTGTTGATAATATGCGTAGTGGGTTTTCAATATTGCATAAATAGGAAGGAAATTCGGTAGCATGTAAATTCAACGGGTTTAACCAAAAAAAAAAAACATTAATCTTGCCATCTGAAAGGACACCGGCAAAAATTAGCACATATTATCTAGTGCATGAGTAATATTCAATGTCATTAACATTATGCGCATTGATAAAAATTCTTATTTTTATTGTGCATGAATAGGATGTTGGGAAACATGCATTAAAAAAAAATTTTAATGCCGTGAATCAATCCTTAATCTTGAATGTGAATAACATTCAAAAATTCATCCCATATTATGCAAATAACATTCAATGTATGAATATTTTACACTTGCAAATATTCAACACTGAATTCAAAATATTCAACATTTAGCATGGCTGAAACTCTTGTGAGAATTTCGGATGAATCAATCAAAAACAACAAGAAGAGATTTGTTTTTAAAAATACTTCAACAGCCAAGTGCAACAAAAGATATGCGGACGTTATTGCTCCCTTTAACAAATAGCCTTCAAGGCCCACCATAAAAATAGTTTTGACGAGAAAAGAAAGCTTACCGAATGATAAAGAAGTGGAGAAGACAACCTCGTGGAGAAAAGAAAGCTTCCGTTAACAAACAGCCTGGTATTGCTAGAAAGAATTTAGAATGATTCTGCGAAAGTGTATATTATGGTATTTTTTGTTAACGGAGAAGCAGTTAAAGAGTGTTGAAGGAAAAGCTCCAGATCCAAGCTTATGACGAAACGCCATAAATCAACTTTTATGGTGATGAAAATCGCACTTTGTTATTTTAGCAAAAAACGGTGCTATTTTATTTAAAAAACGCAGTTGCTTTGCTGGCCAAACAGCTACTAAATTGGTCGTTCACGAGCTTTTGACAAAAATCAGCATGTTGAAATAAGCATGGGATACACTCAAAACATGCACCACAATTATTAAAATCCAAGCTGAATGCAAAGTCTGAAGAGCCTGAACGTGCAGGCCAATGTTGAAACAAGAAAGGAATGGCCAAATTCACAAAGCATTCAAAGCAATCAGGTGGGACCCATGGTTAATAATTGACGCATTGAGCATTGAAGGGTTGCGTGTTGAGAGGTATATTCCATCAAAACCATTCGTGATGTTTCAATCGACGCTGAAAGATACTTCAAGAAGCATGTTGTCCACGAGCGTGGTCCAAATCCTGTAAGATGGAATTATGGAGAGCATCGTTGATTTCAAGCTTAGGAATTTCATTACAATATGATGTGACCCATATGGATTCCTGAAATATTTCTAATCCTATACAAAATTTCCAAATGAAGTTAGAATTAAATTAGAATTTAAGGACATCACCCAAAGTCCCAAAGTGGTTATTTTTATTAGTATTTTGGGAATCAAAATAGTATTTTCAATTATATTTTTGATAGAAAATGCATACCAAGATACTAAAAATGAGTTGGAGCCATGGTCAACTTTAGCTGCGCTCTCAACCAGCAGAGTTTGAAAGCAAAACCATGGCTCCAGTCTTAACTACCAAGTTGAAGACAAAATACTAATTTTACTTTCAAGGAGTGCATTTAAAAGGCAAAATTCTAACTCTTCTCACAAAGAACCCAGTTAAAAGCAAAACCTTGACTCCTCTTCTAACGAGCGCAGTTGAAGGCTCTAATTAGGCTCAATTAGAAAATTTGCATTCTAGACCCCACTAGCAAAATTAGTAAATTTACAAGCTTCACTCAATGGAGTAAGAAAATTTGCATTTCACTTCCAAAAAGCAAAGTACCCGAGAATACTTTGCCATGACCCACCATAGCACAATGGCAGGTCCTATTTGGAATTTCATTACTTTAACATTTTGAAAGCTGTTAATTTAATCTTTAATTTATTTGCAATATTCGAATTAAGAAGATATTCTTTAAAAGCTTTAAGCCGCCCACGCTGCTAGTGCAATCAAGCCTAATTGAAGGTTGTTGACTTGGCCACCAAGTCTGGCTTGATGCATGCATCTAGCTCAACTCGGTCAAACTCGCCTAGCAATCCGCTTCAATCACTGTCAATAATAGTCAATTGAGCAAAACCATTCTCTAATTGGATAAAGCCAACCAATCTTAGTAAATCATGGAAAATTGGTCCCTACATTTGCACGTTATTTATTTATTTATTTATTTATTCCAATGGGATACATGACTTGCTTAAAAAAATAAATTATTTCGAGTGTTTAGACACCTTAAATTATATACCCCTCAAGGCCTGTTACAAAACATAATCAGATTGGCTAAAGATATTTTTAGCTTGTTGAATGCCTACGTACTTGAAAATCAGAAAAAAATTTCATGCATATGACCATCGTATAGAATTATCTACAAGATGTATGGTTAAGATTATGAATTTTCATTTAATATGATAAGTACTTGGCATGCATGTACATCGCTTCCTGTGCTCCTGTTTCCACTTGAGTATTGTCATGCTCTACAGCCTGTGCTCCGAGGTCAACATCTAATATGTGCTCGTTCACCTATCTATTACATTATATACTTCTTTTCCAATAAATCCTTACCATTGTAGGTGATGCGTCACAATTACTATTTCCATTTATATTGAAATACTTAATAATTATTTTCTCGAAACTTCCGTATGAAGTACATAATTTAAATATAGCCCCAAGGTCATCAACACGCGAGAGGTGTGATAGCTTGAACTTTCCAATATTCGATGGCAATAATTTCTCTGGAGAATCGATGCCCCATACAATAATACAGAAAGGATTTTTACCATCAAAGTCTACAGTAGATATAGGCTAAGAAAATAAAAAATAAAATAAAATAAATAAAATCCATTTGGTATGTGCCCATGGCTCATAAACACACACACATATATATATATATACATATATATATATCACACACGCGATTTTGATTATATGAGACCGGTCCCATACGTGTGAATATGTGAAACTGGTTGCAGCTTCCGTCGTATAATGGTAAATGGCACGTGAATGGTCTGGGTGAAAGGCGCTCGGTTTGACGGAGGATTTCGCACGCAGGTACCTCCTGCAATGCTGTCCCGTCAATTGCAGCGTCGTCCTTTAGGCATGGCTAACCTTCTTCCTGCTTCCCATTCTCTCCGCTCACGATTTACAGCTCTAAATGTCCCAATTTGAGGCGTGACTAACCTTCTTCCTCCTTCCCATTGTCTCTACTCGCGATTTCCAGCTATAAATGTCCCACTTTGAGGCATGGCTAACCTTCTTCCTCCTTCCCATTGATCCTATCCCCAGGTTTTTTTCTTCGTGTTT
Source organism: Pouteria campechiana (assembly GCA_036873735.1). Lineage (NCBI taxonomy): Eukaryota > Viridiplantae > Streptophyta > Magnoliopsida > Ericales > Sapotaceae > Pouteria > Pouteria campechiana. The sequence goes on from JAYJMB010002680.1 coordinate 6,189, forward strand.
ATCTTCTTCCGAGATCATGCCTCTCTTTCCTTTGCTTCCACGTTTTCTAGCGCTCTCGTTATTGGGTTGATTCGAGGGGTATTAGGGTTTATATTGGGTGGAAGCCCTGTCTTGGGAAAAATTCAGATTCAAAAATCTAGTCTTTATGCCGACTTCGGTGGTTCTCCGTTTCGGTGGAGATATTGCTGCATCTAGTCTTTATTAACTGAGAGTCGCTTGTCCAATTTTACAGGTTTTTTTAGAAGAATATCTAGCTTGTGACAAGGAAGTGGTCCCTATTAATGTGGGATATTGCCAAACTGGTAAATTTACAATATAATATTTGCAAATAATGGTCGTATGCTATCTAGTCAAAGTTATTTTTTAAAATAATTCATACTTGGGTATCCAATGCCTTTAACCTAATCTACCCTTAAAAATGGATGCGAGTTAAGAAGGTGAAACCAACCTTATCTTTTAACTAGAAAGGTGGAACCTAACCTATAAATAATTAAGTTAATTCAGTTTAGTTCATTGGTAACCAACCGAAGTTGCCCCCTTAATTTATCAAAATAATTCCCACGGCTTACCGCAGCAATGCTCCGCACGTCACTGCTACGCCGCTATCAAAATAATTCCCCCGCAGCAATGCTCCGCAAGTCACTGCTACGTCGCTAAGCCCTTTTCAAGCTATCAAATGACAATGAGACGTGGGATGGAAGCCCTTCACAGCAAAATCCTTAGTTGAGAGTATTTTGTTCTTCGCAAGTTCATAGCCATTGGATTGTCATACAACGTTGAATGAATTGAGGAATATTGAAAAAATGGGCAGAGCAAATTGGATAGCAATAACAGCAACATAATTTTTAAGTGTCTTAATATACACCAAAATAACAGGAAGTAACTAATTTTGATTAATTTTTCTTTCATGATTCAGATTAAATAAATTTATGATATTATTTTATCTATTCTGTCATACACTCTTTAATACATACTGTATACCCAAATATAAATCATTTTACACCTATCCAAACACACTTTAAATAAAAAGAAAATAGAGATAATGATGCTAATTAGCCATAGATTAAATAAAGGTAAAATAGATAAAATTGTAATGATGAAGATAAATAATAATTAAAATAAAAGGTAATAGAAAAGTTAAGAATAGTTAATTATTTTTCCTCTTTCCTTTTTTCCGGAGGCATTTGACCCTACGTCCATACCTTTGGAATAAATGCTTGCGAGCAGGCTGTATGGGCTGGAAGTCAATAAATTTTGTGAAGACGTGGAATTACAAATATGAGGCTTGTTGGAAGTCAATATCCACTGAATTGCCATTCAATATTGAATGGACTGATCGTTTTCGAAATGGCACAACATGTTCCGAAGTGTTCGTTGATGAAATGTGCTACCAAAATCTAGCCTGGTGCACATGAGGATCGATCCGGATTAGCAGATTGGATGGATCCACAATTATCTACAAGGGGGGGTTATCATTGTACCGAATTTGAAGAAAAACAAGCAATTGAAGCTTTTCCAGAACGGCTCGAGCTTTAATTACATGAACGGGGAATCACCTGAAAACTAGCTAATAGCATGTGTTCTTAGTTTCAAACTAGTGTGCTAAAGACGACTGGTGTGGGAAATTCCAAGTGCACGTCACAACCGCCTCTCAATTTTCCGTGGTTCAAAACAATGTTACCAAAACAAATCTAACCATTTTTATGTTTGGTTTAGGTCTGACCGATTCAATTATTGGTTCAAATCATTTTGAACCGTGATGTCAACATGATATTATTATGATATAATAAATATTTTTAAATTTTATTTTTTAAAATATAATTAAATATTGTTAGGAAATCCTAATATAGATACTCGAATATCCTGTTGGCATTGCGCTATGTCAGATCCCAGTCTTAATGGACACATCTTCCAGCTACTATGCAGTTCTATGAGACTAGGACTTAGGTACGTATCCTCCTAGGTATCTTTCTCCGAGCAAGGATCCTCATCTTACTCATATACAGACTACGTACCCACTCCAACTACACACCCATGCTCAACTATAAATATATCCAGGTATGTGCCTTAAAATACAAGCTCTTGCTACCATCTCATTATCTCTAATAATCCTTTATTAACTTGAGCATCAGCGTGTTTATATCGAGAACATCTCTGGCGTCCTCTGCCCTTCTTGTTCTAGCCTTGCAGGATTCGATGAGGGATTTTCTCGAGAGTCATATCAGCATTTCGTTTGGGGACAACCCAAACGTTAGCGCTGTCTGTGAGAATTGAACTTCACCCAGGCCCCTAGCGGACTTCGCCCCCAAAGGAAAAGGAGAGGCCCCTGGCGGACTTCGCCTAGGCCTAATGACTCTTCCAGTCATCATCCGAGTCAGAAACCCGCTGAAACAACTTCCGCCATGAAGGGCGGGGAATGAGGTAGAAGTAATGGGAAAAGTTTGGACATTTGCTAAGACCGAATATCGATACAAACATAGCAGAAGAAAAGACAAAAATCTCCCCTAGGCTATGAACCCAACGGGAGAGAGAGACTATGTAACATCAAGAATTAGGGACTAACTGTCCAAGAGAAATATTATAATTTCTAAGAAGATCGGGGATAAAGTTCGCTTGGCCTAGGCGAAATCCAGCCTTAATTGACCCTAAAGACATGGAAATGAAGCCCTCCCGATGGTCCCAGGGAAGGTCCATTGGTTTGGGAAAAAGCCCAGCTCATCCCGGCAAGTAGTGGGCAGAGTTGGAAGGACTCGATAGCATTGATAGACAAACAAGGATGAGACTTCTCTAGGGCCATTAATGTAGAGACAAGGAAATCAAATGAAAAAGTAGGAATGGGTTATTAGGAGGAAGGCAGTACCAATCGAGAAAATGGAGAACAGACCACAAGAAGATGATGAGAACAGCGGGAGTGTGGGAAATGATTTCTACTATTGCGGTGGCAGTTTATAAGAAAGTCCTCGAAAATTGCCTAAGGCTCTATGCAGACCAGTACTGCCAACTTGGGATGTCATGAAAACTGGAAATCAGCGCTATATTCCCATCCTCTCTTATTTAAAGTATGTACACATGGACAACAGCAAGAGCGAAGAGGCGAACCTACACCGAGAGCATTGGTCATGAAGTGTTCGCTGACATATTTCAAAAATGTTGAAAAGGCGTGAAAAGACATCCCATCCAGATCTGCTGCAGTCTCCCATCTACCAAACTGATCCTGATGTTCGCAGAGCCCATCAGAGCGAAGCCAAGTAGAACCCTTCTGAAATGCCTGTAGCCTTCCCATTCTCGAAACCGGTCTTGATGTTCATAGAGCCTCTCAGAGCGGAGCCAAGTTGAACTCTTCTAGATCCGTTACAGTCTTCCATTTGCGGAATCAAGCTAAAATCACACAACCTCCAAAGAGTGCTCTTAGTCAACGAAAATAGTCTTTAGAAGTGCGGATCCGCCAAAACATCGTCAACCGCCTAGCTTCTAGAATTTCTCGATAGATTGGATCCGTAGGAAAGTGGACAGGTTCTACAAGAAATGTACGGGAATGTTGAAGAACAAAGGCACTTCGAAGATGCACCTCGGGTATCAAGCGACTGAGAGGACAAGCTTCGCCTACGTCTTCCCAAAGGGGGCGACTGGTATTAGGGAATTCTAACACAGATACCCGAATATCCAGCTGGCACCACGCCTTGTCAGATCTTAGTCCTAATGGGACACATCTCTCAGCTACTACGCAGTCCTATGAGACCAAGACTCAGGTACGTATCCTCCTAGGGATCCTTCTCCGAGCAAGGATCCTCATCTTACTCACGTACAGGCTACATACCCACCTCGGCTACACACCCACGATCAACTATAAATACATCCATGTATGTGCCTTGAAACACAAGCTCTCTCTATCATCCTATCATCTCTAATAATCCCTTACTGACTTGAGTGTCAGAGTGTTTACGCCGGGAACACCCCCGACGTCCTTTGACCTTCTTATTCTAGCCTTGCAGGATTCGATGTGGGATTTTCTCGAGAGCCATATTAATATTCCATTTGGAAACGACCCAAACAAATATATATATATATATATGGTATAAATAATTATAGATTACCTTTAAAACTTATAATAATAGTTATACATCATTAAAAAACCTAATATGCATATAAAAATAAAAATGAATAACTCTACAGCCTATAATAATGAATTAATAATGCGATCATACAAATTCAAAAATAAATCCACCTGAAATGAGATGGACCAAGCAGCCTCGAAGGGGAGCTGAGAGAAGATGGTTGGGTTTTTGGGTTTTCAACGAAAAGGAGCAGTGAAGAGCAGGGTTAGAGGGGAATAAGCAGCGGTGGGAACAAGGAGGGGCAGGGGGCTTGGAGCTCTAGTCGAGAACAAAAAGGGGCGGGATGGTAGCGATTGACGTTGGTGAACGATAGGAGGGGAGCAAGGGAAGCTCTGGCTGAGAACAGGGAGGGGCGGGGAGTAAAGAGGAGATGGGCTTTTGAATAAGGGGAGTAGGGAGGAGCAGGCCCGAAGTGGAGTAAGCAGTGGCAAGAGCAGGGAGGAGATGAGTTTTTTACGAAGGGGAGTAAGGGCCAGAGTGGAGCAAGCAATGGTGGGAACAAAGAGAGGCGGGGAGCAGGGAGGAGATGGGTTTTTGATGGAGGGGAGCAGGGAGGAGCGAGACCAGAGTAGAGCAAGCAATGACAAGAACAGGGAGGGGCAGGGAGTAGGGAGGAGATAGGTTTTTGGAGGGGAGCAGGGAGGAGTGGGAGCTGAAGTGGAGCAAGAGCGGTGGGAACAGGGAGGGGCAGGACGATTGGCAGGGTTTCCAAAGCTGTGGTGAACTATCAGAGCTGTGGTTGCTGACAGTGGCAAAGGATCAAAGTTGTGATGGTGTCGAAGATTGGAGCTAGGATTTTTCTGTTATCGCCTTTCAAGTGTGCGGGTCGACGGGAGTAGGGAGGGCGACCAGGGCTAAAAGGGACGATGAAAGGCCATCTAGTGGCTGCTCGAGGGAGAAGAGCAGGTGAGCAGCTGATGAGTGGGTGGATGCATATGTGAGAAGGCCAAATGCCCAGAGTTGGAAGGGAGAATGGGAGGGACGAGGGAGATAACCTTTTGGGGCCGAGGGCGAATCCGGGTCACAGTTGGCCTAGCCCAACTGCCTAGCCCAGATGATTTTTGCTCAAATTAAAGAACTGGGCCTAGGTCGGACCACTGCCTGTCGGTCCACAATCGGACCGGGCGGCCTAATCCGGTTTTTAAAACACAGGTTCAAAAGTGTGCACAAAAGTTGCCGAGCGAGCCATGGAGGGTTCAATTAATGCACACGTGGAGGAATTCACGCACATGGATCTCACTCCATCTGTTACCCGTGACAAAAGATGCCCCACATATCATGTTAGGTTCATCCCACCATACAAAATACTATAAGTAAAAAAAAATCGATTTCATAATAGTAAAATTTGCGATATGTTGGTTGGGAGGCTACATTAAATTCAAGCTTTATATAATGTTGATATATATCATTTCTATAGGTTCTACAATCAAGTCCTATTACGTACATAATTACGTTCGACAACAGGTTTAACTACTTTTATTGGTTAACTAACTTAAATGAAAAGAGGAAAAAGAAATTTCCTTTCCTCCTTATTAATCCTTTTCCATTGTCAACTTTTTCTCATAGAAATTATCGGTTATTTCACTAACATCATCACTGTTATTGACATTGTCTTTACTTGTTCCACTATCATCATCACTTTTAACTGATATTAAATTTTACTTATAAAATAAAATTTTCTTTTATGTTTTCCAAATGGGCCTTAATTACATTAATTAATTAATAACCTTCTTGGGAGTCTTCTGGAATCTGGAGGCGATTTTACAATCAGGTTGCTGTGGCTCCCACGCATAGGCAGCCGTCCACGCGAAAAGCTTGCTGTGACAACCAAGGCAGCCATCTTTGCAATTTTGTATCGTCCAAATCATCTTTAATTCCGTAGCTATCAAATCAAACTCATTCGACACCGGCTGCTGGATCAAGATCAACCCATGGTGAATGATTCATATATCTCACCGGCTGCTGGATCAAGATCAACCCATGGTGATTGATTCATGTATCTCACCTTTTCAATGATTTGGTCCCGAGGTTCTAGGTTGGGTGGGAATCTCTTGCTCCAATACTATATTTTAGTGTCGCAACGGCGTATTGAATGCAAGCAACGTGAGATTTGGCCACTTAAAAAAATTAAAACAAGAAACGCAGCCGCCAACAGAGTTTTATCGTATTAGCCTCTCCAATTTTCGATAATCAGATGGAACACTTTTCACATCTTTGAATGTGATTAGATATTTTAACCATTTAACAACTCAATTTTTTATATTATTATATATAATTTTAATAATTATTTCTTATTTTTAATATCAAAATTTTAATTGTTTTATCTTTATTTACTTTATTTTTAATGATGTTAGATGAGCATACTGCAATCACCTGCTTCATCCTACCTGCAATATGGTAAGGGCTCTTAATCATATTATTTTAAATCAATTAAAAATATAAAAAGAGATGCTTCTCTGGAGGGTTCGCCTTGTACTGATATTTCACAAAAGTCCCTTCCAACCACATATTCCAGGAAGCTCTTTTTTTAACGTTTTCTTCCATCGGGCTGATGTGTTGTTCATATATCTTTGGCTCTTGATCGGCTATGTCATTACCAAAAGCTACCTTTCTGCTAATTATGGGAATGGTGGATAATCTAGAATTGGCAACTAATGTCTTTTCGTTCACGTAGAAAATAAATAAATAAATAAATATGAGAGTGATTTGCACATCGCCCCCCTGAAATTTTACAAAATTACATAATTTCCTCCAGAAGTTTAAATGTTGCAAATCTATCCTTATGATTTTTTAAATTGTGGATATTTACCCCTTTATTAATGGTTGTCATCAAATTAATGGTATTCCTTTAAATGCACTTTTCCGGAGTTAATTTGCTAAATTTGCAAGCTTGTAGGTTAAACAATTTTTTAAAAATAATTTTTGTAATTAATTTTAAATAATTTCGAATGCTTTTCAAATAATTTCGGTTAATTTGCGCACTTATGGAAAGAGATTTCAAGGGAATTAAGACTTCAGACGTGGGAAGAGTCAGCAACCAACCGTTCCTACACATCCTACACAGACCTTCCTCGTGCCTTTCGCGGACTGGGCAGGAGCATGTGGGCCCGTGTTGAAGCCCATGTCAGCGAGCTGAATTAGGATGCTTCTAGCGATCTTGGAAATACAGTGGTAGCTAGGGGTGTGCATGGCATTGAGTTTAGCCCGAACCCGTTCTGAATTTCACTAGGGTTAGGCAGTGAAAATTTTTGAAAAATCTAAACTGGGTAGAGCCCAACCCAAACCCAACTGGATTCAGGGTTTGGGTACCCGAACCTGGTCACTATTAAATAATAAATATTTTTATGTCAAAATTGCACATATTTTAGCACTTTTTTATTTCTCTTTTTTATTTATGGGAGATTTTCATGTCCATGAAACCTGAAGCTAAGACAAAGATAAAAACTCTACGAGCACCTAATAACATTACACATGAATATAATGCTCAGGTGGCCTCAAGCTCTTCAAGGATTGAAACGAGCTTTTGGTGAATTATTTGTTTTTCATGAAAATCTGCTTGTCAAACTAGTTGAGCTCTTTCTCCTTCCCACAATATATAAAATTATCTTAATCTTTTTGTAATGCCTCAACCTAGGGCTTATTAATGTTTGGGTATGTATTAAAAGCCTGAACCCTAACCGAACACAAATTGAACCCTAAGAATTAGGGCAAGTGGTGGGTAAAGGTTTTAAAAGTGAGGTAGAAGTTAATGTTGGATACATATTTTACATGTAAAGTAAGGTTAGGCAACCTTAAATTCGAACTGAACCCGGCCCATACACACCCCTGATAGGAGCAAAATTACTCTATTAAGCATTGCCGGAAGAATATGAACATGGATTAGAATATTATGTGCAAGTGATTTTATATATTTTTTAATTTTTATGTTTCTATTATGCAAGGGATCTGGACATGCTTGCAGTTATTAGACAAGAAGTTATAAACATATTTTCTATACGTGTTGTCAATTGAAGAGTCACACAATTAAAGAAATGTTCATTGGTAATGCTATCATTATACAAAGCTTGCAATTGCAATGTAAGCGAGAATTTAAATGACATGCCCTTGTGTCTTACAGTAGGCATGCATGCTTACGTAGCATAACAGACACTCGAAGAAACACGCATTGGGTTTTTCCAGTGACATAGATTGACAGCCACAAAAAAGTAGAATCACTGGAAATGGTAAACGAAAAGAATTTTCCCTAAAAAAAATTTGTTTATTACTCGCTCTTTAACAGCCAGATTCCATCATTGGCATTATTACAACATAGGCCATAGGTACGTATATACGGCTGTAGATGGACCCATAAAAAGAATTTTTCAAGCAGATCGGACAAATCAACCTACGACGAACAACACTTTTTAGATGTTTATCAACTACATGAAAGCCCCACAAGATGAGTCTAATGTGGGTTTATCAGTGTCAGGAAAGCATCATAGCGTAATTTGGAGGTAGCGATTCATGCGTGACAGGCTTGAACTTGGAGGCCTTTGTGAAATTGAAGGGTCAGCGTGATTCTGTATTTAGCAACCATGTCCGCATCAGCAAGCTTGAACCTGAAATAGCGCGTCAGTACCGCCATGAAGATCTTCATCTGTCTGTATGCGAATTCCCTCCCCATACAAATCCGCGGCCCTGCCTGCTCACCACC